>CAUYPK010101848.1:0-65429 GCA_963574355.1 Loris lydekkerianus | reverse complement strand
TGGAGACTTTGCCTCTTTCATGTTTACATAGATGGAGCTGGAACATATTCTCCTTAGCAAAGTATCCCAGGAATGGAAGAAAAAGTATCCAATGTACTCAGCCCTACTATGAAGCTGAACTATAGCTTTCACATGAAGGCTGTAACCCAACTATACCACAAGACTATGGGGAAAGGACCAAGAAAGGGGAAGGGAGGAGGGTGGTGTGGGTGGAGGGAGGGTAATGGGTTGGGCCACATCTATGGTGCATATTTTTATCTATAATTAAAAAAAAAAAAAAATTAAAAAAAAAATACGGAAACTGCCTAAAATCATGGGTATCTGTGCTATGGTAAGGAAATTTGAACTTTATGAAACCTTATTTAAAAAAAAAAAAACATGATTTCTAAAAATCTAATGCTGTGACTACATATACAGAAAGCATCTACTTTTTAAGTATAAAAATGACTTAAGGCTCGGTGCCTGTGGCTCAAGCGGCTAAGGCGCCAGCCACATACACCTGAGCTGGCGAGTTCAAATCCAGGCCCTGCCCGCCAAACGACGGCTGCAACCAAAAAAAAGCCGGGCGTGTGGTGGGCTCCTGTCGTTCCAGCTACTTGGGAGGCTGAGGCAGAGAATCGCTTAAGCTGAGGAGTTGGTGGTTGTTGTGAGCTGTGATGCCACAGCACTCTATACCCAGGGCGACAGCTTAAGGCTCTGTCTCAAAAAAAAAAAAAAAAAAAAAATCTATGGTGCATATTTTTATCTATAATAAAAAAAAAATAAATTAACAAAAAAAAAAAAAGACTTACATAAACTTGTTCCTTACCTAATCAAATTAATTTTGCCTTGGCTATACAGGAATTGCCCTGGCTATACAGGTTTATTTTCTGGTTCCTTACAAAATGAAAAATTATTTTTTCCAAATCTTGAAAGCATGATGATGGTATTTTAATAGGGATTGCATTAAATCTGGAGGTTGCTTTGGGAAGTATAGACATTTTGACAATGTTGATTCTCATTGTACAATTTCTATTAAAAAACTTTACAAACTTTGGTGAAATTTACAAACTACTTTTCAGCTTATCGTTAGTACCAGCTCACCCACCGAGGCTTGAGCCACCACAGCTGGCCATTCTAACAATTTGAACTATTATGGGAGTTTTTTGTTGTTTTTTCAGACAGACTCTCCCTAGGTTGTCCTCAGTAGAGAGCTGTGGAGCTGCAGTTCACAACAACCTCAAACTCCTTAGCTTAAGCGATTCTCTTGCCTCAGCCTCCCGAATATATATATACATATATATAAAACAACCTCAAACTCCTTAGTTTAAGTGATTCTCTTGCCTCAGCCTCCCAAATATATATATGTATATATATATATACATATATATATATATATATATATATATATTTTTTTTTTTTTTTTTTTTTTTTTGCAGTTTTTGGCTGGGGCTGGGTTTGAACCTGCCACCTCCGGCATATGAGGCCGACACCCTACTCCTTTGAGCCACAGGCGCCGCCCCCAACTATTTTTTGTTGTTGTTGCAATTGTTATTGTTTAGTAGGCCCGGGCTGGGTTTGAACCCACCAGCTCTGGTGTTTGTGGCTGGTGCCCTAACCACTGAGCCTGAACTATAAGCCTGAAATATTATGTTAATAGTGAAATTTGTCTTACTAATATTATTGCTTATTGTAGTTACTATTTACCAAGCAGTATAGAGTATAGAAAAACTATGCCATGATACTGTAAGGTCCACCATATTCAATAAGATAAAATTACAAGATTAACAAAGGACCAAAAAACGTAACTGAGAAAGATGGATTGGAAGAAGGAGAGATTATAGGAAGCAAACTGTTATCACAATAAACCAGGGCTTTTGTAAGTGTGCATGAACAATGGCAGGCAGTGCCAAGTGCTTTAATCTATACTACGGGTTCTGACATTGCTCAGTAAATGCTTCCACAAAGCATCTAGCACCCCATACATACTTCATAAATATACATTCTCTTCCCTTTTCCTTCCTCTTGGTACAAATTTGTTATAAAAAGCCAATGGGGAGATCTTGAGATATCTAGATGGGAAAATGGGATAGAACACCACCCTCAGTGAAAGGGAGGGAATCAAGAACCAAACTAGATTGGCCCAGGGCAGGAGGACAAACCACCTTTCTTGACAAAAAAGACAGACTTCATTTCCTTTCTTTCTTTTTTTTTTTCATTTTTGGCTTCGTTTCTGAAAAAAAGTAGAGGTTAAGTTTACTTAATTCCTAATTTTGGCTTGGTGCCTGTAGCTCAGCAGCTAGGATGCCAGCCACATACACCAGAGCTGACAAGTTCAAATCCAGCCCGGGCCTGCCAAACAACAAAGACAACTACAACCAAAACTAGCCAGGCATTGTGGCGGGCGCCTGTAGTCCCAGCTACTTGGGAGGCTGAGGCAAGAAAATCGCTTAGGCCCAAGAATTTGAGGTTACTGTGAGCTGTGACACCACAGCACTCTACTGAGGGCCTGTGAGACTCTGTCTCAAAAGTCTCACTCAGTTTTCCCACTGGGTAGAATACAGTGGCATCATCATAGCTCCCAGCAACCTCAAACTCCTGGGCTCAAGTGATCTTGCCTCACCCTTCCAAGTAGCTAGGACTACAGGCGCCCGCCAGAACACCAACGCCGGGCTGGTGTTTACTTTAGTACAGATGAAGTTTCGCTCTTGCTCAGGCAGATCTCCTGAGCTTAAGCAATGCACCTGCATCAGCCTGCCACGGTGAGCTAATACACCTGGCTGAGACAGACTATTCCAAGACAGACCCAAAGTGGCCCCTCACAGTGGCTCATGCCTGTAATCGTAGCACTCTGGGAGACCCAGGTGAGTAGATTGCCTGAGCTCAGGAGTTCAAGACCAGTCTGAGCAAGAGCAAGATCCCATGTCTAAAAATAGCTGGGCTTTGTGTCAGGCACCTGTAGTTCCAGCTACTCGGGAGGCTGAGGTAAGAGAATTGCTTTGAGCCCAAGAGTTTGAGGTTGCTATGAGCTATGACACCACACCACTCTACCAAGGGTGACGAAGTGAGACTCTGTCTCAAAAAAAAAATTGTTAGAATGATTCATAAGGCTGGGCATGGTGGCTCACACCTGTAATCCCAGCATTCTGGGAAGCTGAGGCAGGTGGATTGCCCTGAGCTCACAGGGTCAAGACCAGCCTGAGCAAGAGCAAGACTCCTCTCTAAAAAAAAACTAGCTAGGCGATCTGGCAGGCACTTGTAGTCCCAGTTATTTGGGAGGCTGCGACAAGAGAATCACTTGTGCCCAAGAGTTTGAGGTTACTGTGAGCTATGATGCCCCAACACTCTACTGAGTGCAACTGTCTCAAAAAAAAAAAAAAAAAAAAAAAAGAAAGAAAGAAAAAGATTCATGACCTTTGATAAGGGGTGTCCTGTTACAGAGACATTTGGGAAACATTTGCCTTGTCATACACATTCTTTTTTTTTTTTTTTTAGAGACAGAGTCTCACTTTATCGCTCTTGGTAGAGTGCTGTGACATCATAGCTCACAGCAACCTCCTCTTGGGTTTAGGAGATTCTCTTGCCTCAGCCTCCTGAGTGGCTGGGAATCTGTCTCTACCAAAAAAAAAAAAATGGGCAGTGCCTGTGGCTCAAAGGGGTAGGGTGCTGGCCCCATATACTGGAGGTGGCAGGTTCAAACCCAGCCCCCGCCAAAAACTGCAAAAAAAAAAAAAAAAAAAAGAATTTATCATTGCACATAGATAAAAATAATGTACTGGAAGAGTTGCTATAATGAGTAATGGAGATATTTTGACCTCTGTGGGTGAGGTGGTACTAATGATAAACCGAAAAGTAGTTTGTAAATCTTTACCAAAGCTGGTAACGCTTAATAGAAATTGTAAAATGAGAGTCAACATTGTCAAAATGTCTATATTTCCCAAAGCAATCTACAGATTCAATGCAATCCCCATTAAAATTCCATCATCATACTTTCAAGATTTGGAAAACATAATTCTTTGTTTCGTATGGAACCAGATAAAAACCCATATAGCCAAGGCAATTCTTCGTAATAAAAACAAAGCTGGGGGTATTACTCTACCAGACTTTAGTCTATACTACAAGGCCATATTGATCAAAACAGCATGGTATTGGCACAAAAATAGAGACATGGACATTTGGAACTGAACAGAAAACACGAGATGAAATCAACATCTTACAGCTACCTGATTTTTGATAAACCAAACAAGAACATACACTGGGGGAAAGAATCCCTATTCAAGAAATGGTATTGGGAGAACTGGATAACCACATGTAAAAGACTGAAACTGGACCTGCACCTCTCACCACTTAGAAAAATTGATTCAAGATGGATAAAATACTTTTTTGTTGTTTAGCAGGCTTGGGCTGGATTCCAACCCACCAGCCCTGGTACTCATGGCCGGCACCCTAACCACTGAGCTACGGGCACTCCGCCAAGATGGATAAAAGATTTAAACCTGGGCGGTGCCTGTGGCTAGGTGAGTGGGGCACCAGCCCCATATACCGAGGGTGGTGGGTTCAAACCCAGCCCTGGCCAAACTGCAATGAGAAATAGCCGGGCGTTGTGGCAGGCACCTGTCCCAGCTACTCAGGAGGCTGAGGCAAGAGAATTGCCTAAGCCCAGGAGTTGGAGGTTGCTATAATGCCACAGCACTCTACCAAGGGTGACATAGTGAGATGTCTCTAAAAAAATTAAAATTAAAAGATAAATATCCTCAAAGAAAGTGTAAGGAAAACACTTGAAGATATCAGCCTGGGGAAAGACTTTATGAAGAAGACTTCCATGGCAATCTCAGCAATGACAGAAATAAACAAATGGGACTTAATTAAACTGAAAAGCTTCTGTACATCTAAGGAAACAATAACCAAAGCAAATAGACAACCTTCAGAATGGGAAAAGATATTTGCATATTATGAATCAGACAAAAGCTTGATAACTAGGACCTACAGAGAACCCAAATTAATCAACAAAAAAGACCCAACAATCCCCTATATCACTGGGCAAGAGAGATGAATAGAACCTTCTCTAAAGAAGACTGACGTAGCCAGGCATTATGGTAGGTACCTGTAGTCCCAGCTACTTGGGAGGCTAAGGCAAGGGAATCATTTAAGCCCAAGAGTTGGAAGTTGTTGTGAGCTGTAATGCCACTGCAATCTACAAAGGGCAACATAGTGAGACTTGGTCTAAAAAAAAAATGGCTAACAGACACATGAAAAAAATGCTCACCATCCCTTATCATCAGAGAAATGCAAATCAAAACCACCCTGAGATACCACCTTACCACTATGGCCCACATAACAAAGTCTCAAAGCTGCCAATGCTGGCATGGATGTGGAGAGAAGGGAACACTTTTACACTGCTGGTGGGACTGCAAACCAATACAACCCTTTTACAAGGAAGTATGGAGAATCCTCAAAGAACTCAAATTAGAACTCCCTTTTGATTCCACAATCCCATTACTAGGTATCTACCCAGAAGAAAAAAAAATCCTTTTATCATAAGGACATTTGCACTAGAGTGTTTATGCAGCTCAATTTTACAAGTGCCAAGATGTAGAAACCTAAATGCCCACCAACAAGCTGTGGTATATGTACAGCATGGAATACTAGTCAGCCATTAAAAAAGATGGATACTTTAAATCTGGATGGAGGTGGAACACATTCTTTGTAGTAAAGTATCACAAGAATGGGAAAGCAAGAATCTAACGTACTCAATTCTAATATGAAGGCAGTAGATGAGCTAATACAAGGTGTGAGGTAGGGAAATGAGGTGGCAGGGAGGAGGGAGGGAGAGGGTGGGGACACAATGTATGGCACACCTCTTGGGGGTAGTACACAAGTATAAGAGGGACTTTAACAAATGCAATCAATGTAACCTTTATTCTTTGTACCCTCAGTGAATCCCAAATAATAACAACAAAAATTGTAAAATGAGAAGTCATTTTATGATTGAGTACATTTGAAGACTAAAAAGTGTTAAAGAGATTTGGCTTTCATAAAAGATATTCTAACCAAGATGTCTGTACTTTATCAGGAAAAAATGCTTTATTTATTGAAACTGACAGGTTAAATCTATTTATTTATTTATTTATTTATTTATTTATTTGAGAGAGTCTCACTATGTCACACTTGGTAAAGTGCTGTCATGTCACAGCTCACAGCAACCTCAAACTCTTGGGCTTAAGTGATTCTCCTGCCTCAGTCTTCCAAGTAGCTGGGACTATAGGTGCCCGCCACAACACTCGACTGCTTTTTTTGTGGTTGTAGTTGTCATTGTTGTTTTTAGCAGGCCTGGGCTGGCTTTGAGCACACCAGGCCCAGTGTATGTGGCCAGCACCCTAACCACTGAGCTACGGGTGCAAAGCCAGGTTAAGTAAATTTAGCTTAAAGAATTCGCACCTGTGGCTCAGGGAGTAGGACGCTGGCCCCATATACCGAGGGTGGCAGGTTCAAACCTGGCCTCAGCAGGGGGGAAAAAAAAATTAAGTCAAGGAAATTAAAATTCATCAAACAGGTTATTGGAACAAGTTGTCATTTGAAACAAAGTAGCAAGTTAAAGAGACTAACAGATTTTCTTTTCTTTTTTATTTTTTTGAGACAGAGCCTCAAGCTGTTGCCCTGGGTAGAGTACTGTGGCATCATAGCTCACAGCAACCTCAAACTCCTGGGCTCAAGCGATTCTCGTGCTTCAGCCTTGCAAGTAGCTGGGACTATAGGCGCCCGCCACAACACCCGGCTATTTTTTGGTTGTAGCCATCGTTGTTTGGCGGGCCCAGGCTGGATTTGAACCCGCCAGCTCAGGTATATGTGGCTGGCGCCTTAGCTGCTTGAGCCACAGGCGTCGAGCCAGACTAATAGATTTTCTAATAAGTTTTATTAAAATGCATTGTGGTTTGATAACAAAAGAGAATATGTAATTGTTTTTATTTCAATTTATTGAATCCTTAAACTTGGCCAATTAAGGTTTAAAAGCTCTGTTAATTAAAGATGAACCAAAATAAAAGTACTGCTTTTAATAAATGAATTAGTACTAAAGATAAAATATATAAAATTTCAGGGAGTATAATAAAGCTTAGAAAAAATCTGAGTATAAATGCTGGCAGTTCAAAGGAAGCTTAGTGAAGACTCCGCAGTATGAAGATTGTCATAAATATTGAGAGAAATTCTCAAGGTATTGAAACTACAAATTGCCTGTGATTATCAATTTAAAGAGGAAGTTGGAAGAATCTGATGGAGTTTCCTGTGTTACCTCACGGCTCAGATAGGCATATCACTTGGTGGCAATATACTAAAGATCACAGTAATAATTTCCTGCTAGCTTAGAACATCATCATGATATATATACCTATATACTCGAGTATAAGCCGAGTTTTTTCTGGCACAAAATTTGTGCCAAAAAACCCGAATTCGGCACAAATTTTGTTCCGAAAAAACTCGGCTTATACTCGAGTATATAGGTAGATAATTAATGTCGCCTGACTTATTTTCTGAGATCTGTTCTCGTCTTTCAGCCCATCTTGCACACAACTGCCAGATTAATAATAAATATTGGCTTTTAGGTTGTATATCTCTATTTAAAAATCCTTTTTGTGTGTTTGTTTTTTGGTTTTTTTGCAGTTTGTTTTTTTTTTTCTGATAGTCTCACTCTGTTGCCCTGGCTGGACTGCTATAGCATCAGAGCACACATCAACTTCAAACTCTTGGCCTGAAGCATTGTCTTGCCTCAGCCTCCCAAGTAGCTGGGACTATAGGCTCCAGGCTAGATTTTCTGTCTTTAGTAGAGAGGAGGCCTTGCTCTTGCTCAGGCCGTCCTGGAACTCTTGAGCTCAGGCAATCCACCCACATCAGCCTGCCAGAGTGCCACAGGCATGAGCCACCATGTCCGGCAACTTTTTTTTTGTTGTTTTCTAAAAACATAGTCTCACTATGTTACTCAAAGTGGTCTTAAAATCCTGGGCTCAGGCTTAGCACCAATAGCTCAGTGGATAGGACACGGGCCACATACACTGAGGCTAGTGAGTTCGAGCCCGGCCTAGGCCTGCTAAACAACAATGACAACTGCAACAACAACAACAAAAATAGCTGGGCGTTGTGGCAGGCACCTGTAGTCCCAGCTACTTGGGAGGCTGAGGCAAGAGAATCGCTTCAGGCCAAGAATTTGAGGTTGCGGTGAGCTATGACGCCACGACACGCTACCACGGATGACAAAGTGAAACTCTGCCTCAAAAAAAAAAAAAAAAATCCTGGGCTCAAATGATCCTCCCTAGTAAGGCTTACTAATAGGCTGGTCTGGCAGCTCAGAGCTATAATGCTAGCACTCTGTGAGGCCAGCAGGGGAGGATCGCTTGAGCTCAGGAATTTGAGATCAGCCTGAGCAAGAGTGAGGCCCCATCTCTACTAAAAATGAAAAACTGAGGCAAAAGGATCACTTGAGCCCAAGAGTTCAAGGTTGCTATGAGCTATGATTCTACAATACTCTAGTAAGGGTGAGTGAGACTCTGTCTTGAAAGAAAGAAAGAGAGAGAGAGAGAGAAAGGCAGGCCTCACTTATAGTTGGGACTTTAGGTGCACACCAGCACTCCCAGCTTCAAAAATGTTCTTTTTTATCGTTTTGTTGTTGTCCAGGCTGGGCTCAAGTGATCCTCCTGCCTTAGCCACCCAAAATACCAGGATTACAGATATGAGCCACTGCACTGGGTGCAATTTACCCTCTCCCCCACCCCTGCCTTTTTTTTTTTTTTTTTTTTTTCTTGAGACAGAGTCTTGCTCTGCTGCCCAGGCTAGAGTGCTGTGGTGTCAGCTTAGCTAATGGCAACATCAAACTCCTGGATTCAAGTGATCCTCCTACCTCAGCCTCCCAAATGGCCAGGACTACGGGTCTGCCACAACACCCAGCTAATTTTTTTCTATTTTTAGAAAATAGAATTCTTGAGTTCAACCAATCCTCCTGCCTTGGCAACCCAAAGTGCTAGGATTACAGGTGTAAGCCACTGCATCCACCTGCAGTTCTCGCTTTTAAAGTATACAGTTAAGTGGATTTTAGAATATTCATAGGGTTGTGTAACCATCATTACAATCCAATTTTAGAACATTTTTTTCTTCTAAAGGAAACCCCCATTTCCACTAGCAGTCACTCCATTCACTCTCCTTGCCCTACACAACCACTAATCTATTTTCTGTCTTTAAGAAGTTACCTATTCTGGACATTTCATATAAATAGAATCATATGTGGCCTTTTTGTAACTGCCTTCTCTCCATACAGTGTTTACAAGTCTCATCCAGGCTGTGTCACTACTTCATTGCTTTTTGTGGCTGGCTAATATTCCACTGTATGAACATATTATATTTTGTTTATCCATTCATCAGTTTACGGACATTTGAGTTGTTTCCATTTTTTGGCTATTATGACTAATGCTGTTCTGAACACTTACGTACAAGTTATACATGGATTTTTTTTCATCTTTCTTAGGTAAGTAGAAGTGGAATTGCTGAATCATATGGTAACTTTAAGTTTTATATTTTGCTGTGTGCTATGACACCATAGCACTCTACCGAGGATGACAAAGTGAAACTGTCAAAAAAAAGGTTCTGTAAGAACCCTTTCTCCTTTTCTGGCTTAGTTTTTCTAAAGTCTGATTCTGTTGAAGAGATCAAGCCAGGAGTCTTAGAAGGGGCATAAAGAACAAATGCAGTGATTTTTAAGGGGCAAGGAGAAAAAGAGGCAAGATTCTTGGGAAGGAGAAAAAGTCAGCTGTTCCCAAGATTGATAATAGTACTCTCAGGAAAGAAGACATTAGAGCGATGGCCGACGCCTAACCTAAGAAGACAATAACAGTCCCACTCAGCCTTGCCTGTGCAGGGAAGCAGAGAGATGTCCAGTTTGAAGTATCACTGTCGGCTTTAACAATAAACCTGTTCACAGCTTCTATGATGCCTAGAGATGAGATTCCCCCAGACATCTCTTAAGTCTCCTAGATTACAGCGATTCTCAACCTGTGGGTGGCGACCCCTTTGTAACAATGAAAATACATCCTGCATATCAGATATTTACATTATGATTCATAACAGGAGCAAAATTACAGTTATGAAGTAGCAATGAAAATAATTTTATGGTTGGGGGTCCCCTCAACATGAGGAACTGGTATTAAAGGGTCACGGCATTCGAAGGTTGAGAACCACTGTCCTAGAAGCTGATGCAACTATGTAAGAGGTAAGGAGGCCCCAGCACTGACTGAGTTGTAAGTTTTCTACTATCCCTGCAAAATGGAGAAAGAGGAAAAATATTCAGCCTCTTGAATATGCTAGACTAGGCACATGTGTTTGTCTTTTTCTCTCTTGAGAGAATATTAAAAGGAAAATAAAATAATAAAAAGGGGCTGGGGACTGGGCGCTGTGGCTCATGCCTATAATCCTAGCATTTTGGGAGGCCGAGGCAGGGGTATCACATGAAGCCAGAAACTAGGCTGGATAACAGTGAGACCCCCATCTTTACAAAAAGTAAAAAAGTTAGCCACTAGGAAGTTTTGCCTATTTTTCTATCGGGTTGTTTTCTCACTGAGTTTTGAAGGGTTTTGGCTGGGCATGTTTGTAATCCTAGCACTCTGGGAATCCAAGGTGGATCACTGGACCTCAGAAGTTTGAGACTACTCTGAGCAAAAGTGAGACCCTGTCTCAGTAAAAAAAAATTAGCCCCTTGGCTTGGCACCTGTGGCTCAAGTGGCTAAGGCGCCAGCCACATACACCTGAGCTGGAGGGTTCGAATCCAGCCCAGGCCCACCAAAAAACAAGGACAGCTACAACCAAAAAATAGCTGGGTGTTGTGGCAGGTGCCTGTAGTCCCAGCTACTTGCGAGGCTCAGGCAAGAGATTCGCTTAAGCCCAAGAGTTGGAGGATGCTATGAGCTGTGATGCCACGGCACGCTACCCAGGGTGACAGCTTGAGGCTCTGTCTAAAAAAAAAAAAAAAAAAATTTAGCCCCGCCTGGTGGCACATGCCTGTAGTTCCAGCTCCTCTAGAGGCTGAGGTAGGAAGATCACTTGAGTTTAGGATTTGGAAGTTGCTATGAGCTAGGCTGATGCCACTATGCTCTACCTGGGCTGACAGAGCAAGACTTTGTCTCAACAACAAAAAATTCTAGATTTGGCTCAACCCCTGTAGCACAGTGGTTACAGTGCCAGCCACATACACCAAGGGTGGCAGGTTCAAACCTGGCCTGGGCCAGCTAAACAACTGCAACCCCCCCCAAAAAAAAATTCTAAATTGAATGGACTCACAGATATTTATTTTATTTGGAGGTTATAATCTGATGATGTCATTTCCTGTTTTGCTGCTGAAATTGTTTTGGCTTTGGCCGTTGGAGGCTCTTTCAAGTTGGCTCCTGTGTCCTTTTGACATGACCTCTTATTTATTCCTTCCTTTTTTTCTTCCTACTTTTCTCCTTCTTTTCCATCTTCTCCTTCTTTCTCTTTACTTTGTAAACACTTTCCTTTATCTTTTGGAATTATAGGATCTTCCAGTTGATCTCATGTTGCATATTCCCTTCCCTGCTCTATAGTCTGCTCTTTCTCCCAAGTACTCTGGTTGATTTCTACCACTGGGCCTCCTGGACCATTTAGTACATTCACCTCCCATGGCCACAGTCTACCATTTCAGTTTCAGTAGAGTGGGGCTTTACTTTTTTCTTTCTCTTTTTTTTTTTTTAGAGACAGGCTCACTTTATTGCCCTCGGTAGAGTGCTGTGGCATCACAGCTCACAGCAACCTCTAACTCTTAGACTTAAACGATTCTCTTGCCTCAGCCTTCCAAGCAGCTGGGACCACAGGTGTCATCCAGAACGTCCAGCTATTTTTGTTGTTGCAGTTTGGCCGGGGCCATGCTCGAACCTGGTACCCTCGGTATGGGACCAGTGCCCTACCCACTGAGCCACAGGAGCCACCCTGGCCTTTACTTTTTTCATTCTTTTAGAAACCATTCTAGTAACAAGTTTAAAGCATCTGCTAGAGTTCTTGCCAGGGAGTTAAATCCTGTATTCTGAAAGAGTGAACTCTTTCTTATATAACCGGTAATCTAGGTCCCTTGATTAATCACCAGCAGAATCCAATGACACCTGTACTTTCCCGGTTTCTGTCAGTGTGCTGACCAGCAGGGAATGCCAGCACTATATAGGGAAAGGTCAGGGCAATTCTGTGGGCACAGAAAGTTCAAGAGAATCTAGAGATTCAAGATTTTCAGGGCATCACCCTAAAGGTTACCATTCCATTTATTAGGTTCTATACTTTTCCAATCAGAGGACTTGATTGGAAAGATTTGCCTTAGGTGAGAGTTCATTAGAGCTCAGTTACTCTGACAGTTAAGTCCCCGGTTGATTCTAAACTTCCTTCTTGTAGACTAAGGGGGTCCTCTGGTTTTCACACATAGCTTTCAAATGTCAATCACTCTCAGTTTGTTTGTTGTATTTTTCTGGAACTTTAATCACATTTAGCAATAGCCACTCAATTTGATTATCCTTGTTGTTACTATTTTTTGCCATCAAAAGGCTCATATATAACACCACATACTGTATTTAATGCCTTCTCTTCCCCTGGTATACCATCCCAATTCACCAGCTGTTGAAGTGGTAGTGGTTAGACCTATGCCAAGGGCAGGGTACTGCCCCTACCAGTAGTGGGGTCCTCATTGCTGGAGCAACACAATGGCACAGCTCTAAAAAATAATTGCTTTCTCAGACTGCTACTACACAAACTATCACAGGTTGCGTTTCCAGGGAAACAGAATCCTAGATGGAGTGTACTGTGTGGATTTTATTAAGGCGTGCCCTGTGGAAGGAAAGGAAAAGAAGTTGGACTGGGCCAATGGAGAAGCCAAGCTGTGCTGTGGATCTGGTGCCAGCCTGGGCTGAGGCCACAGGGAGCTTTGGAGCTAGCATGGCCCTTCAGTATTACCCTGAGACGGCCAGAGATGGCCAGGCCTTTATACCCCCACGTTAGTTAGTCCCTGGATGTGGGCTACGCAGGAGGAATTGTGACCTCAGGAAAGGCAGTTCTCTGCAAATGAGACAACCTTCGAAGGGGCTGATAGGTGAAGGTTGTTACTGACAGCATTGCCATACTAGTCAGGGTTCTCTAGAGAAACAAGACCAATAGGATATAGAGAGATACATGAGATTCTTTTTTCTCACTGTGTCACCCTCAGTAGAGTGCTGTAGCATCACAGCTCACAGCAACCTCAAACTCTTGGGCTTAAGCGATTCTCTTTCTCAGTCTCCTGAGTAGCTGTGACTACAGGCGCCCTCCACAAAGCCCAGCTTTTTTTTTTTTTTTTTGGTTGCAGTTGTCATTGTTGTTTAGCAGGCCTCAGGCTGGGCTCAAAGCCACCAGCTTCGGTGGATGTGGCTGTCACCCTACTCACTGAGCTATGGGTGCTGAGCCAGAGATTTATTTATTTATTTATTTTTATAATACAAGGTCTCGGTGTCCCATGCTTGAGTGCAGTGGTACAATAACAGCTCACTGGAGCCTCATACTCCTGGGCTCAAGGAATCCTCCTGCCTCAGCCTCCGGAGTAGCTAGGACTACAGGTGTGAGCTACCACACCCAGTTAATTTTTTTATTTTTATTTATTTATTTATTATTATTATTATTATTTTTGTAGAGATGGAGTCTCATTTTACTGCTCTCGGTAGAGTGCCATGACATCACAGGACTCACAGCAACCTCCAGCTCTTGGGCTTACGCGATTCTCCTGCCTCAGCCTCCCGAGCAGCTGGGACTACAGGCGCCCACCACAACACCCGGCTATTTTTTTTGTTGTTGCAGTTTGGCTGGGGCTGGGTTTGAACCCGACACCCTCGGCATATGGGGCCGGCGCCCTACTCACTGAGCCACAGGCGCCACCCTATTTTTATTTTTGAGACAGAGTCTCACTCTTACTCTCTGTAAAGTGCTATACTGTCTCAGCTCACAGCAACCTCAAACTCTTGGGCTTAAGTGATTCTCTTGCCTCAGCCTCCCAAGTAGCTGGGACTATAGGCCCCTGTAACAATGCCCAGCTATTTTCTTTCTTTTTTTTTTTTTGGTTGTAGTTGTCATTGTTGTTTGGCAGGCCCAGGCTGGTTTGAACCCACCAGCTCCAGTGTATGTGGCTGGCACCCTCCTCACTGAACTATAGGCGCTGAGCCTGCAATCTCTTTTATCTTAAGACATTTAGTCTTTATCTTTCCTCTAGCCTGAGATGTGGAATTGTCCTATCTTATTTGACCTATTAATGATGGATTTGGGTGCTGAACTCTATGGTGGCTGCTCTTTCTTTATATGTATATACTTTTTTTTTGGCCAGGGCCGGGTTTGAACCCACCATCTGTGGCATATGGGGCCAATGCCCTACTCCTTTGAGCCACAGGCGCCACCCAGCTCTTTCTATTACAAACAACTGAAACCCAACTCAGACTCATTTAATCATAAAGGAAATTTTGGCGGGATCATGTCCATGTGACTATGAAATCCAGGGGTGTTTCTGACTTGATGCATCACTAAACCTTGGGTCTCAGATGATGAGCTTTCTCCTTCTTTACCCTCACATCTCTGTTGACTTTGTCTTTTTTTTTTTTTGGCCAGGGCTGGGTTTGAACCCACCATCTCCAGCATATGGGGCCAGCGCCCCACTCCTTTGAGCCACAGGTGCTGCCCGACTTTGTCTTTTTATGTTGGCTTCATTCTCTCATACTGAGGACAAGCTCTTCCCATGTGGCAGGAAAAATGGTCATTAGCATCCGAGGTCTATAAGAACTGACAATTACATTCACGAACTTGTCCTAGAAAAAGTGCTACGTATCTCATGCTGAAATTATCACTACGGTCATCATCAAAGTACTCCCCCGGGGAAGCTATGCACCCACACCAGTGCCTCGCTCACACTTCAAAGCAATCTTGGAACTCTTTTACTGGAATGGCCATAAGAGCTGTCATCACATTACCCTTGATGTCCTAAATTTCCTCAATATGTCTTTTCAGTATTTATCTTCAGCTAAGGAAAAAAGTCACTGGGGGCGGAACAGGTGAGTAGGGAGGGTGTTCCAATACAGTTATTCATTTACTGGCTAACAACTCCCTCACAGACAGTGCTGCATGAGCTCTTTGCTTTTGTTCATCTGCTACACTAAGAAAGGGACTTCAAGGGGTAGGCGAGGAAAACCTGAGCTACTGAACAGGGGAATCTGGAAGGCCCATAAGAATGTGGGGATAAAGTGACCATCCATAACCAGCAGAAAAGGGCAATACTGCCTGCGGGCGCAAAGACGCCAATGAAGACTCGCAACCCATTTCAAACAGAGATTAACGAGGGCATTTAAACCTCTGCCAGCCTGTGCACCCTCTCACCTTCTCTCCTTCAGGAGCTGGACCCACTTCCCACTCTCTTTGGAAGTGCTCTAAACTTCCTCTTTGTTCTTCCTAAATAAAATTTCTCTTTGTCACACTGAACCTTGTGCAGGTTACTCTGCTCTCTATTCATGCTGCCTGTGCTGCTCCCGTTTTATTTTCCATTTCCGCTCACTTTTGCTTTCAATTACTGCCCTGCTGTGGTTAAATTTTCTAGCCCAGCAGAGTAATCGAACCAGGTCAACTGGGTTCAGGGAACGGGGACCCTGGACCCCCAACATCTCAGTCAACTCCTTCAGGGCCATTTTTTTTTTTTTTTTTTTTAAAGACAGAGCCTCAAGCTGTTGCCCTGGGTAGAGTGTTGTGACATCACAGCTCACGGCAACCTCCAACTCCTGAGCTTAAGCAATTCTCCTGCCTCAGCCTCCCAAGTAGCTGGGACCACAGGTGCCTGCCACAATGCCCGGCTATGTTTTGGTTGTAGTTCTCATTGTTTGGCAGGCACAGGCTGGATTTGAACCCACCAGCTCTGGTGTATATGGGTGGTGCCTTAGCCACTTGAGCTACAGGCGCTGAGCCATTCAGGGCCATTTTTGCACATACTTTTCTCATGCCAAGATTTTCAGTTAAGATTTTCCGGTTTTGGTGGCACCTGTGGCTCAGTGGGTAGGGCACTGCCCACATACACAGAGGCTGGCAGGTTCGAACCTGGCTGAGGCCAGCTAAAACAATGACAACTGCAAGAACAAAAAAAAGGCATTGTGGCAAGCACCTGTAGTCCCAGCTACTTGGGAGGCTGAGGCAAGAGAATAGCTTAAGCCCAAGAGTTGGAGGTTGCTGTGAGCTGTGATGCTACGGCACTCTGCCCAGGGCGACACCTTGAGACTCTGTCTCAAAAAAAAAAATTTTTTTTCCTGTTTCTCTATTGGTATTTACTTGGACTTCTAGGCTTCTCACAGCCACCTGACAATTCTGACACACATTTCAATGAGTGAGATGTTGATAGGATTTCTAAGTTTCTGAAAGTTTATTTTAGGGAAAAAGTGATAGAGTCAAATGTAGGAACCCTGCCCAAATACAGTAGATCCATCTAAATGGGTCAATTTCTATCCTTCCGATGGATGTCGTACCCTGGAAAGGTGGATGTGCTAACCCCCCATCCTTCCGGCCTTTAGAACCCCCATACACCATTACTCATGCACTGACTTCTTTCTCCAACTTAGCTCACCCTCACTGGGGTGGAAATAAAGGCCGATGTTGCCCAAACAGAGCCTGGATTCCGTTTTCCTTTCATCTCGAGTCTTGGAATAATTTTTATTTTCAGTCTTTGACCTCTTACAAAGTTTCTCAGCCTATGTCCTTCCATTAATTAACCAAAGCATGGCTCAGGCATCCGTAGCACAGTAGTTACAGCGCCAGTAGATACACCGAGGTTGGCAGGTTCGAACCTGCCCCAGGCCAGCTGAACAGCAATGACAACTGTGACAAAAAATAGCCGGGCATTGTGGCAGGTGCCTGTAGTCCCGGCTGCTTGGGAGGCTGGATATGTATCTCTACCTATTGAAATCTTGCTTAACTTTAACATTCAGCTTGAATGCTACCACCCTGAAGTGTTATTCAGTTTCCCTTTAGTTGGGTTTAAAGACCTCTTACGGGCCAGTTACAGTGGCTCACACCTTTAATTCTGGTATCCTGGGAGGGAGAGGTGGATGGATCCCTTGAGCTCAGGAGTTTGAGGATGCAGTAAGCTATGATGATGCCACTGCATTCTATTCAGGGCAACACAGTGACATCCTGTCTCGAAAAATAAATTAATTAAACCCTCTTTTATTTAATTGTATTTTTTTTTTTTGAGACAGAGACTCACTCTATTGCCCCAGGCTAGAGTGCCTGGGATCATAGCTCACAGCAACCTCAAACAATTGGGCTCAAGCAATCCTTAGGCCTCAGCCTGGGACTACAGGCACCTCCACAATGCTCACCTAGTTTTTCTATTTTTAATAGAGATGGAGTCTTGCTCTTCCTCAGACTAATCTCTAAACTCCTAAACTCAAGCAATCCACCTGCCTCAGGCCTCCCAGAGTGCTAGGATTATAGGCATGAGCCGTAGCCCCAACCATCCTCTTTAATTTTTGTCAACAACAATGATAGGATTGCTTGAGACCAGCCTAAGAAAGAGTGAGATCCTGTCTCTACCAAAAATAGAAAAAAATAGCTGGCCATGGTGGTGTGTGCCTATAGTCCCAGCTATTTGGGAGGCTCAGGAGGATCACTTAAGCCCAGAAGTTTGAGGCTGCAGTAAACTATTATATTGCCACTGTGGTCTACCCAGGGTGACAGACTGAAACCCTGCCTCAAAAATAAATAAATAAATAAATAAATAATTATCTCTTTTATTTTCCTCAATAATAGTAATAGCATAGGCAGGTGGGGTCAGCTAAAGGTTAGTTAAAGGATACAAAAGTATAGCTAGATAGAAAGAATATTATTTGGCCTGGCACAGTGGCTCATGCCTATAATCCTAGCATTCTTGGAGGCCAAAGCAGATGGATAACCTGAGCTCAGGAGTTTGATACCAGCCTGAGCAAGAGTGAGACCCCATCTCTAAAATAGCAGGTGTCTGCAGTCCCAGCTACCAGGGGGGCTGAGGCAAGAGAATCCCTTGAGCCCAAGAGTTTGAGGTTGCTGTGAGCTACTGAGGCGGGCAAACTGAGATTACGTCTCAATAAAAACAAACAAAAAAAGACTATAGTTTAGTGTTCTATAGCATTATAGGATGACTATAATTAACAACAATTTATTGCTTATTTCCAAATAACTAGACAAGTGGATTTTAAATGTTCCCAACACAAAGAAATGATAAATGTTTGAGGTGATAGCTATGCTAATTACACTGATTTGATAATTACTCACTGGAAACATGTATTAAAATACCGGACTGTAGGGCGACGCCTGTGGCTCAAAGGAGTAGGGTGCTGGCTCCACATGCTGGAGGTGGTGTGTTCAAACCCAGCCCTAGCCAAAAACTGGAAAAAAAAAAAAAAAAAGAATAAAAGTAAATCCCAATAATTAAAAAATAAAATACTGAGTTTATTAAAAAATAAAATAAGCCGAGTTTTTTCGGCACAAAATTTGTGCCGAAAAACCCGAACTCGGCACAAATTTTGTGCTGAAAAAACTCGGCTTATACTGAAGTATATACGGTAAAATAAAAAGAAAGTTAAAAAAAATATATCAGACTGTGATTCGGTGCTCATAGTTCAGTGCCTGTACCTCAGTGAGTAAGGGCACTAGGGCGCCCTGGCCTCCCAGAGAATGTGATTTATAGGCATGAGCCGCCATGCCCCTATTGCTAAGTGCTTATTTATGTCATCTCATTTAATCCTTACAACTAACCAATGATCCAGTTATTAGATTTCAACATATGAGAAAACTGATGCATAGAAATGAACTTGTCAGCTCAGTGCCTGTAGCACAGTCGTTATGATGCCGGCCACATGCACTGAGGCTGAAGGGTTTGAACCTGGTCCAGGCCAGCTAAACAGCAATGACACTGCAATAAAAAAAATAGTTGGGCGTTGTGGTGGGTGCTAGTAGTCCCAGCTACTTGGGATGTTGATGCAAGAGAATCTCTTGAGCCCAAGAGTTGGAGGTTGCTGTGAGCTGAGACGCCATAGCACACTCTACCAAGGACGAAATAATGCGACTCTGTCTCAAAAAAAAAAAAAAAAAAAAAAAAAGAAATGAACTTGTCTAGATAGTTGCTTTTTCTATTATTTTTTCTATTAATTGCATTTACTGTCATTCTGCCTTATGCTTTAGCTACTACATTTTTTTCTTTCAGTTTTGGAGGTATAAAGCAAAATAAAATTGGCCAGGTGTGGTGGCTCACGCCTGTAATCTTAGCACTCTAGGAGGCTGAGGTGGGTGGATTTCTTAAACTCAGGAGTTTGAGACCAGCCTAAACAACCATGAGACCCATCTCTGCTAAAAATAGATAAACTAGCAGGGGTTGGTAGCAAGGGCTGTAGTCCCAGCTACTGGGGAGGCTGAGGCAAATGTTTGCTTAAGGGTAAGAGTTTGAGGTCGCTGTGAGCTGTGAAGCCTTAGTACTCTACCAGGGTGACAGAGTGAGACTGTGTCTCAAAAAGAATAATAAAATAAAATCTTAAACTCTGGATGGAAGTGGAACAGAACACATTATTCTTAGTAAAGCATCACAAGAATGGAGAACCACGAATCCTATGTATACAATTTAGATTTGAGGACAATTAATGACCTGGGGGGGGGGAGGGAAAAGCAGAGAGAGAGAGAAGGAGGGAGGAGAGTGGGGAAAGGAAGAGTAGAGAGAGGGTAGGAGCGAGGGAGGTGGGGTCTCGGTGTGTGACACACCTTTGGGGGGCAAGACACAATTATAAGAGGGACTTTTCCTAACAAATGCAATCAGTGTAACCTGGTTTTTTGTACCCTCAATGAATCCCTAACAATAAAAAAAAAAAGAAATAAAATCTTAAACTTACTGAATGAACCCCTTTTTGAGCAAGGGGAACCCAAGAAATACCTTAAAGCTGAGTTGCTGGCCATACCCTCCCACATCCTTTCTTCTTTTTTTTTTTTGAGACAGAGTTTCACTGTGTTGCCCTCGGTAGAGTACTGTAACCGTCACAGCTCACAGTAACCTCCAACTCTTGGGCTCAAGCAATTCTTTTGCCTCGGCCTTCCCAGTAGCTGGGACTATAGGTGCCCACCACACTGCCTGGCTATTTTTCTGTTGCAGTTGTCATTGTTGTTTAGCTGGCCCAGGCAGGGTTCGAACCCCCCAGCCACAGTGTATGTAACCACTGTGCTATCAGCGCTGAGCCAACCACATCCTCTCTTGGAGATATCCTTAGTAACTCATTAACAGGCCTAAGGCTATACGAGACAAAGCCTAAGTGACACGTGCAGGTCATCAATATAGTTAACAGATTACTTGAGTCTAAGTTTATGTCAGTGGCTTGTTTCTGATTAACAGACTTCCTTAAAACACTCCAGATCTTTAGACAAAGCTTCATTTCCTTAACCAAATACAAACAAAAGAGTCTTTAAACCTACCATTAGCCCTTGAAGCACCGCTGCTGCCTTTATTTTTCTTTTGCCAAACCAATGTAGGCGGTCCGTGTACTGATTTATCACTTTACAGGGAACTCTCATCTCTCTGAAATGTATAAAACCAAACTGTACCCTATCCACCTTGCTCAAGGCTTCTTGGGTGTGGCTTTCTGGGCCTCGGTCCCATATATTCAGCTCAGAATAAACTTTATTTATTTAGAGACAGAGCCTCACTATATCGCCCTGGGCAGAGTGCCGTAGCGTCACAGCTCACAGCAACTTCAAGCTCTCGGGTTTAGGCGATTCTCTCGCCTCTGCCTCCCCAGTAGCTGGGACTACAGGAGCCCACCACAACGCCCGGCTAGATAAACCTCTTTTAAGTCATTTTTCTGAGTTTCGGTTCTTTTCCGTTGACAAACACTATATTCTTCTCTGTGACAACCACGTACTTCCCTTGCGGTAGACTCTCAATAAACTGCGTTTCCTACAGGACTTGTAACTCACTTCCGTGGTAGCAAGTCTGCTGAAACTCGCGGGCGTTGCTGGATTGCTCCGTCATCCCAGCGCTGGGAAGTCGCTTGGGCAGCAACGGGGCGAGGTCTGGGCGAAGGTGCAACGACGGATCCTTCCTGCACCAACATTGCCGCAGACTTGGACAGCGGCGCCCCGGGAGCTGTCGCTCACACCCGAGGAGGCGGGACTTCCTGTCTTCCCATAGGACTTCCGGCCAGAGCCGGGCGCTAAGCGGCTGGACCGTGCGCTTGCTGGAAGGGCCGCTGCTCGGAGCTGCTGAGATGTCCGCGGGCAGGTGAGACCCGGCGGTCTGGGGAGCTGAGGGAATCGAGCTTTCCTGGCCATGCTCCACCTCGCAGTGCTGTCCGCCTTTTTTCCTTTGCTGGCATCTTCCCAGGTTGCCGAGCCGGGCGTTGCCCGCTGTCCGCCGGCGTGACCCAGCCAGACTGGCCGGCCGCAGGGACGGTGCGTGTGCCGGGGAGCCGGGCCCGCGGGCTGCGGCGCCGCCTGCGCTGCACGGAAAGCCTGATTTAGGGGTAGCCGAACGTGATCCCTTGTTTTTTAAGCTTTTCACGGGGAATTGGCATGTCACTTTGGAAGAGGCGGAATTGGTACGGACAACCAGCGACTTAGTTTCGCCTTAGAGTAGCAGCTCCGTCCTTGCAAATCAATATTTGTGATGAAGGAAAAATAACGTTAAATAGACGGAAAACATTTAAAATAACAATTTTTACATGGTGCTTACTACCACCTGGGGACTGTTCTAATTTGTGGGTGGATCCAAACGAGAGCATGACGCCTTGTCCCTTAAGAGGCAGTCCTGTGGGGAAGACAGGGTTAACATGTGCCAAACAGGGAGAGAAAGGTGAAAAGAGAAGACTTCTCCTTTGATTGTGTTAATACAGCCACGGCTGTTTTTTGATATTTGTTTCATCACTTTTTCATCATTTTAGTTTTAACTTTTCTTTAGGCTCGTATTTTATGTGCTGTTGTAAACAGCGTATCACTGGGATTTTTTTTTTTTTTTTTTTTAATCTAAGCCAAAAGTCTGCCTTTTGACTGGCAGGTTGATCGTATTTACATTCATTGTCACTAATGAGATAAAATATTCAGATCAGAACCTTATCCTTCACTCATATAATCTGCCAGAACATCCTATGGACTTCACTTTCAGAATCTACCACACTCACCAGCCCTTCTCATCATCTTCATATGTCCGTGTTAACAAGGACAGAAGGATAAGGTTCTGATCTGAATATTTTATCTCATTAGTGACAATGAATGTAAATACGATCAACCTGCCAGTCAAAAGGCAGACTTTTGGCTTAGATTAAAAAAAAAAAAAAAAAAAATCTTTTCTCATCCAGGTGGCTGCGGCAGCCACTTACCTAGTTTCAGTCTGTATGAATCACAGCATCTAGAATGATCTCCTCATTCCTGGCAAAAAGTCAGATCATCTGTTTCCTCTCAAAAAAGCCCTACACATTTCACTCAGAGTAAAGGCAGAGTCTTCACAGTGGCCTTCAAAGTCCTGAATGACGTGGTCCTGCTTCAGTCTTTCATCTCTTACTAGTCTCCTGTTTGCTTTACTGAATTGTCTCCTCAAGCACATCTGACACCCAGAATATTTGCACTTACTGTTCTATTGCCTGAAATGGTCTCCCAGGTATAACTACATGGTTCAGTTTTTTGCCTCCTTCATGTTTTGGGTACTATTACCTTCTCAGTGAGACCTTTGACAAGCCACCTTATCCTTAGCATATCTATGGCACTCCTGTCCTTTTTTTTTTTTTATTTTTTTGAGACAGACCCTCAAGCTGTCACCCTGGGTAGAGTACCGTGGCATCACAGCTCACATCAACCTCTAACTCCTGGGCTTAAGTGATTCTCCCTTTTTTAAAAAATTAAATTATAGCTGCGTACATTAATGCAATCATAGGGTACCATGTGCTGGTTTTCTATACTATTTGAAATATTTTCATCACACTGCTTAACATAGCCTTTCTGGCTTTTTCTTAGTTATTGTGTCAAAACATTTATATTCTACATTTAGTAAGTTTCACATGTACCCGTGTAAGATGCACCGTAGGTGTACTCCCACCAATTACCCCTCCCTCCAACTTTCCTCCCCTCTCCCCTCCCATCCCTATCCCCTTTCCCCATATTCTTAGGCTATAATTTATAGCTTTCATATGAAAGCTATAAACTAGTTTTATAGTAGGGCTGAGGACATTGGATACTTTATCTTCCATTCTTGAGATACTTGACTAAGAATATGTTCCAGCTCCATCCATGTAAACATGAAAGAGGTAAAGTCTCCATCTTTCTTTAAGGCTGCATAATATTCCATAGTGTACATATACCACAATTAGCTATGATTTAATTAAAAAAATAAAAATAAATAAAGTAAGTCATATGATATTGAAGAGGAACATAGACAGACAGTCGTCTCTGCCCCAGCTGGTATCAGACCTGGGTCCATCCCAACTCTGCACCTTTCTGCTGGTATGACCTTAAACGTAACTGAAGGCTCTGTGTCCCACTGGCCTCAGGGGTACAGTGTGGGGGTGCAAGGTGAGGCAAGGTTTGGGAAACAAACACACTCGTCTGGGGGTGCAGTCTGGGGCTTCCTGAGGTCTTCTGTCTCCCTGTCCACCCTGCCCCAGGTGGGTGATGGAATCAGGTGAGGCCCACCATATCAGCACGCCCATGACCTGGGAAATGATGCCTTTGCAAGCTGCCATGTGCCCAGTGACCCTGCTGGGACGACAACACGGTGTGCTGTGTGGCTCTCACCTCATAATTCAGTGGGCAAGACAAAGCACTGTCCACAGAGCACTGATTTCCTAGTCCATGGCACACAGCTCTCAGACTTGGGACCAGGAGGGGTTCGTGCTCTGGGTGACACCAATTTTATTTATAGCTAATATACATCATGCTGGGAGGGGGTGGAAGACTGGGGGGGTCCTTTTATCAAATTATTTTGTGAAATACAGAGTTAAATTCCATAAAACAGGTTTTTGTGAGGCCTTACACGTGCCCTTGTTGACTGTGGACCTCCGAGACATCCGTGCTGAGGGACTGTGGGTACTCAGAGAAGAGGCGGGGAGCAGAGGCTGCGCCCCTCAGAGCCTCTTCTAGGACAGAACTGGACCCAAGACAACATGAATAAAAGATGTTTGTTCTTAAACTTGTGGTGGGGACCAAGCTGCCCTTGCTTTCATTTCAGCAGGAGGTTCAAGAGTTTCAGAGTCAATTTTATTTATAGAGAAAAAAAGAAGAAATCCTGAGACAGTCTCAGGTTAGCAAGAACTATATGTAGGTGGAATTTTTGGCAGGAGGACATTTTAATTAAGGTATATTTGGCCATCCTGGTTGAATCCAAGGGGGCAGGTGAATAGTTTGGGGATGTTTCACATGAGAAAGGATTGGGATGGGGAAGGTCTTCGGTGGCCAGTCATTTCCTGAATGAGTGGGGTTAGAAAGGTTAACTCCCCTTTGGGGGTCGAACTGTCACAATCATCCCTCTTAGAGGACAGAAGCCATGGCAAGTGGCTTCTTAGGCTCCACTTACACATCAGTGAAATGGGGTTCCCGTCCCCATTTGGCTGCCAGAGTTGGACAGGGCACGCTGTGAAAATGGAGGTGATTCTGCAGGGCAGAGCACTGATTAAGAAACACCCATCCATGCGGTTACTATCAGGGCTAACAGTCAGAGGACAGCATATTAACGATGATCTTTAAGGTAATACTGAGCACGGTGCTGCCGATAGCTTGTCTTGACTGCATGTTCCCAATGTGCCAGGTGCTGGGCACCTCACATCACCCCGTGGCTAACTCAGCCTCGTGACCGTCCTGAAGAGACTCATCTCCACTGCACCATTTATGAAACAGAAGCACAGACAGAGTGAAGAATCTGGCCGAAGCTACGGTGTTGGTGTGTGCAAGCGATAGGCATGGGCCCCGGAGTGTGCCTTTAAGTGTTTTCATGACAATTAGCAGGGGCTGCACACAGGTCCGTTCGCCATATGCCAGGCCATCGTGGGAACCCAGTGCTGTCACCCCAGCTCTACATCCCAGCACACGAGGCATAGGATGCAAGGGTGATTGTCTCACGGCCACCTGGGAGCCTGTATGACAGAGGGAGGCAGCCGGGGCAGTGAATGTCTGAATGTCCAGCCTGCCTCATCCTCTCCAGAGGCCATGCCCCGCGCCACCTGCCCTTGAGGCCTCAGCCAGCCCTGCTTCCCAGGCCCTGGGAAGGAGAACTCCTTTGACAGCCTCCCAGGACATAGATGCTCTGCCCAGAGCGGGGAGACTGGTGGTGAGGAACAGGCCACATTCCCTGCCTGCCTCCCCAGTTCCATCCCCCATCCTCTCCTGCGCTGATTGGGCAAATGGCCTCTGCATGACCTGATGGCAGGGACACCTGCCTCTTTAGTGTCATATCCCTACGACCTTAGGGCTAAAGTCAAGATTTTCCAAAATGGGGGAAAGTGGCATAACAAGAAGGATGAACTCTGAGGCCTATCCCATCTAGATGCTGCCTCTCACCAGGATCAGGCCTGTGAGGCAACCTGCCGAGGCGTGGGCACCCACTCTAGGTGGAGTGGGTCCTCTGACTCCTGCAGGTCAGGAAATCCTATGGCTGACACCAGGGGAGGGACAGGCTGAGGGAAGAAGGCGGGAGCACTGGAGCACTGCTCCTCTGAGGACCATCCAATAAGGAAGGGATCAAGCAGAAACATAACCAGAGAGAACTTGGAAGGTTCTGGAATCTATGCCTCTTTCCACACAGATATCATGCTTCTAGCCTCTTTGGGTTTTGTTTTGTTTTGTTTTGTTTTTTCAAATAAATGCCCAGCAGTTATTGGTGTGAATTCCCCCCATCCACAAAATGGGACTTCCATGAGGATGGGGGGGCAGTCTTAGTCACCTCCATATTTGCAGTGCCTGTCATGGCACAGGGCCTCACAGGTGCCCCCAACACTTCCGTTATTCCCGGAGCCTTGTAGGCCTGTAAAGGAGACAGTAGAAGATAATTGTGCTTTAAGATTAGTCTCAAAAGCCCCAGAAGAATAGTGAGCAGCAGAGTGTGTTGCGGAAGTAATGGTCCCTGGAGCCAGCCACAAGACGCAGCTTCAAATCGTCTCACTCGCTAGATGCTGATGACTTTGGCCAAGTTAGTGACATTCTCAGAGTCTCCCTTACATCCATGAGTAGGACCAGCAGCTGAGCTTCAGAATTGTGCCTCCCAGGCATGTGGGTGCCTGGCCACAGCAGCTCGGATGGCCGGCGCCAGAGAACCAACCACTCCCACTTTGTCAGGGGATGGGGCTGACCTCTGCCTTGTGTTCAAAAGAACCCACTAGAGACTGCCACAGAGGTGAATATTAACATCTCTTCTCAGTCTTCTTTTATGCGGTTAAGATAACCACGTTGGCAATGCAATAGACACATTTGGAGAAATGCCCACTCCCAAGTCGTCCTGAGATCCAGCACCTCATGAGATGAACATCACCTGCTCTTAACATTACAAACAACACATGCCCTGGGACACACCTTCTCCACTTAGACTCCCATCTGCTGCTCACAGCAGCTTTGCAAAGAGAAGGATACAGCCCAAGGCTGCCCATATGCACCCCACTGGGAAAGTCACTTACACTCTCTGAGCTCAAATTCCATCATTTATAAAATAAAGGTTCACAAGCCTTCTAGGTAAGAAACAGAGGGAGAGTGATTGTTGGGTCCACACCTAGGGTGCATCTTGGAAGGGTACAGGTGAAGTTTACTAAGTGTAGAGTACAAGGGTTTGAACACAATAATTAAGAAAATGCCATAAAGGCTATGTTAACCAGTTCAGTGAAAATATTTCACACTGTATATGGAACCAGCACGTTGTACCTCATGATTGCATTATTGTGCACAGCTATGATTTAATAATAAAAAAACCCAAAAAATAAAATAAAATTTACTCTTAGTTGTTTTGAAATATATATAAAAAAAGAAATAGATGTGGACATCATTTGTAGACTATAAAATATTATTTAATTGCTAGTTCTCCCATTGTATCTACTGCTAACTATGCACACTCAGGCATGGGATGGGTCAGTACACGACCAGAGGTCACCCCCTAATTGGTTAAGGTGGGGCACAGGAAGGCTTTGAAAGGGGCTATGTGTAGCTAATGATTCACAATCAAGTAGAGAAGAAAAAAGGGAAAACAAAAGGGAAGGAAGGGGGAGAGGGAGAGAAAAAGAAAGAGAGCGGTGAGGGAGAAAGTCTGGATGGCACCCCTGCCATGTTAGCTGAGCAGGACATTTGTCCCCTCCTGGGGGCTCCTGCTCACCTCTGCCCCACTGCTAAGGTGCCTTGAGGCAATACTTTGGGGAAGTGCTTTGCCTACCGGCAAATTCTAAACTAACAGCAGGGACTATTATTCTGGGTAAAGTACCTAAGCCTCTATTTTCCACCTATAAAAATAAAACCAGCAGTTGGGTTGTAACAGGATGTCAGTAGATAACACGCGTGAGACATACTGCAGAGACGACCAATACTCAGAGAGGCGGCAACTTCCCCATTCCCACCTGCACTTGTGTATGACTCAAGAGTTGGGGCTCGCTTCCAAGTCTAGTCTCTGAACCCCTTTCCCTCACCACCCCCCGCCCCCCTCTCTCTGCCTCAGTGAGCCCATCTGGAGGCCCACAGCAGGGCAGCCACCTAGCGGGGAATTATCCACCCACACCACTCAGCAGCACCCACAGCCCCAGGGATCCTGCTGTTACCTCATTGCCAAGACACAGAGAAATGAGAAAACAAATATTTCTCTTGCTCTTTTGCCTAATTAAATTTTGTGGCTTGTTCATATATGTTGACAGAGAGCTTGCCCCTTTGTGAGAGGAGCTATGGGACTGAACACTTCATCCATGTGGCAGGAGATAGAGTTGGCTCTTCAGGCAGGGGCTCAGGAACATTCTGGGCCATGGTCCTCAAAGGGGGTTCCTGGAAGAGCATCATTGGTGCCACCCAGGGTCTTGTTAGTAAGAAAACCTCCCCTGACCCAATTTAGACCTGCTGGATTAGCCTGGGAGTGAGACCCAGCAGGCTGGCGCAGCAGGTCTTCCTGGGGATTCAGATATGGGCTCAGTTGAGAAGCACTTCTCAGCACAGACAGTTGCAGGTGAGCTCAGCTCCTGTTTCAGTCACATAGAGAGGTCAGTTACCTGTGCCTATCCCTTGTTTTACAGCCTTAAAACAAGGACAATGATGCCCCCTTTGAAAATTAAACTAAATAGCATGTGCATAAGTTCTAGCAGACAGCACGCATTTGTAAACAGTAGGTGCTATTATTTTGCTTAAATACTGAGAATTATTTACAAAGACTTGAAGGAAGGAAAGGACCTATATGCTGTCCTGCATAGGTCGTCCTCTCTAGCAACATTCTCCAGACTTCCTGAGTCCTGGGGAGCTGTGGGAGTGCTCCTGGGGGAGGCGGAGGGCGCTGACATCTCCCAGCTGCTGGCTGCCTCTGGGGATGAGACTTCATTAATGCTAAGACACAGAAGACGTCATTTGTCCTATCAAAACACAGAACTCTCCCTGCTGGTGTAATGGTAATTATACTTAGCATTTATGAGCACTTTTGACAAACACACATCATTTATTTTCATTAGTTCATTTAATCCTTGAAGCAACCCTCTGAGGCAAGTGCTAATATTGTAGTTGTCAATTTATAGATGAGGAAAACTAGGGTCACAGGGGTTAAGTGACTGACCCACTGTCACAAGCTGCTAAGTCACCCAGCCAAGGCCTGGACCCAGCCAGCCTGTGTCCAGGGGCTGTGCCCTCAGCTTCCCCTGCACTCCTAGTCCAGGAATCCAACATTTACCCTCCATGTAAAGTCTCACCCTCCTGTGTGAAGCTTGGTCTTGTGCCTGTCCATGAAACTTGGAAAGCACTCGAGGGTCAGACAGAGCTGAAGAGAGGTTCAGGATTTCCTCTCCTTCTTCTGCCTGGGGCTATGAGGTCCCATGAACGCAAAATTTCACCTCGCCCTTCAGGACCACGGACAGGGCCTGTGGCACCTCTATTCTCTCAGCATTTTGTCCCTAACCTACAAGGCTATCTGAGGGCAAAGAAGCAGCTAAACTAATCTTTCCCCTAAACCCTTTAATTATTGTAAAAATAGAAGACACTCAACTACAGTTATCCTATTTGATAACCATGAATAATGCACATTAATGCACAGGCTAAGAATAGGCGATGGGGGTGCTGAGTAAGCCGGTTGTGAACAAAGAGGAAGTGACCCAGAGTTCAAGGCAAATGGCATAAATATACCCTAGAAGTTTTACACATATAAATACAAAAGTATTACTTATTTTCTGGCTCCAAGGTGCTAAAATAAGCTGGTTCCTATCAGGACGTGGTGTTTCAGGGTCAAGAATTCCCAGATACCAGTGTCACCCTCAGGGAGGAAGAGGGATGTGGCCTTGGCCGACATAGAGGGTCCCCCTCTGTGTCCCATGCAGACTGACTCAGCCTCCGCTCCACATTTCCACCAGTGCTGTGCCCTTGGGCATGGCTCAGCATTCTTAAGGGGCTATAGAAGGCTGAGCTCATAAACCAAATAGTGTGAAACATTCAGAGTTAATCAAAGGCTGATGTCACAGTTCTCCCCACTACATAGCACTTTCTTTTTGGATAAAGTTACTATACTATTCCACATAAAATCATCAGTGTTGTCCAATGAATCCTTCATGGCTGCTATTGCTAACATCCCCATCCTACACTTTCAGGGGGAATTTTTTAAAAATTAGAGGATAGCTATCCATTCTAAGGAAGACTGTTCTGCTACTTTGTGTTAAAATAACCAAATCCCATAACATCATAGCCCCAGATGCAAAATTAAATCATATGGATGTTGTGTAGAACAGAGTATAATGAACTACTCTCAAAAAAGTTGAAGATGAGTTTATTGTAAATCTGTACTGCACAGATCAGCCTGACAGTCCTTCAATGTATACTTTTCCTCCAGTATCTAGTAATACATAGGTACTTGTATGTCCTTCTCATTACAAAATAAAAGCAATGAGTTAAGCTCTTAATTGGAATTTGAAGAAAAAGGCAAATTAACAGTGTGCATGTTGTCTCTTGCTGTGACATGCATTTCACTTGTATCAGGTATTTCAAGCTGCTATAATGAAACACCATAAATAGTGGGTAGTGTGTAAACTAGAGGAAATATTTCTCACAGTTCTAGAGGTTAGAAAGACCAAGATCAATGTCCCAGAAGATTTGGTGTCTGGGGAGGACCCACTTTTCGGTTCATAGATGGCTGTATTTTCATTGTAACCTCACAGAGCAGTGAGAACAAATGAGCTCGCTGGGGTCTCTTTTAGAAGGGCACCAATCCTATTCGTAACGGCCCCACCCCCACGACCCAATCACCTCCCCAAAGACCCGCCTCCTAAGACCATCACCTTGGAGGTGAGGATTTCTACATATAAATTTGGGGGTATACAAACATTTTGGAGGATACACACAAGTTTCTTGTGGTCTGTGGAACCTTTCTCTCCTGGTCACTCCACTGTAAGGGAGTCCCTGGGAAGAAAATCTATACACCACAGGGCTTTCTGTTCATTCCCCACCCACCTGTGCAATCCAATTCTACCTCCGAGGAGTCTTATCCCACAATTTCAAGGAAAGCCTACCTTTGGATGACATCAAAGAAAGAACCTGGCTCAGGTCAGAAGGACGCATTATTTTACAATGTGAACAACGCAAGGCAGTGTTTGCCATGTCAAGGGCACAGAGATGTCATTATGAGGGCAGACCTGTCACCCACACAGCCAATCAGAAGCAAGGATGAGCAGGAACATAACTTTTCTCCCTAGTTCTGCCTTCTGGAGTTAATTGCACCCCCATCTCTCTGCCTCTACCTGGTTCCCCATAGCCGCTTCTCAACATGGACCTGTTAGGATTTTAAACACGCCAGAACTTATTATAAATGACTGTGGCTCTTCCTGCAGCTGTCTTCAAGGCACTGGACCACATCAGTGTGTGTGTCTCTCTGAGTCTCCTTGCCTTGTTGAGTGAATTGGGGATAAGGATGCCTTCCACCCACGATTGCTGGGAGGAATGAAGGAGGCAGTGTCCATGGAATGCCTGGCTCAGTGCTTGACACCGTGAAGGTCTCTAGCTTAGGAGCATCCCAAGGATTTCAACAATCAGAGGGAGATAATGAATATGGGGGGAGAACCAGTGGCAGGGAGGTAGGAACAACTGAGAGTGTCCTGGGAAAGACAAACCCAGACTTGGCAGGAGACAACACCAGGGGAGGGCCACTGGGGGCCACGTCATGTAGGTAGGATGTATGCTCCAAACACACTGACCACGGGGCAGGATAAGCAACGTAGGGGCAGACACAAATTCATGTGCACCTGCATGGTTTAAAGCCAAGGAAGGTATCTGCAGGTGGGAAGCCCAGGCACGTTGAACCAAGAGCTGACTGCTCCATAGGCCACCGTGCCCCACAGCAATGTGGAGGAGCCTGCTTTGTCCAGTTTCAAATCATCAGGGAACAAAGAAGCAGCAGGCTCCTCCAGGGCCCGGGTTGGAACAAATGTGCCCAGAACCCTAGTTTGCTAAGACGCGGGAACCGAGCCACCCCAGCTGACTGTGAGGAACTCACCTTTCTAACAACCTTCCTTAATTTCCCCGTCATGACCCTGACTTTTCTTTTCTCAGTTTTGTAACTAGCCCCTTACTTGTTTCACATCATGGAGAACCAGACCATGACTGTCCTACACCAGGTTTCAGCCCCCTCAGGCTGGGCTTCACGTGGCCCTGGCATCTGCAACAGAATCACAGTCTCAGCTCTGAGAAGTTCATGTCCCAGGGAGCCGCAACAGCCTTGACTCCCCGTCTGTCTCAAAGACTCGTCCCCTACCCCGCCATCCCCTCTCAGGCTTACCGTGCCCGTAAAAACTGAAGAAAACCATAAAAGACAATGAACTGATGTTTCTGTGACCCAAATCCTATCTGCTGCTGAGTCAACAAACCCAACAAAATTTAGCTGAGTTTCTTATATTCACTTGCTGTTTTTTTCCCCCTAGTGCACCATACTGCAAAATCTGAGAACATCTATATGAAGTTTTATTTACTGCCATATGGATTTCTGTGAAAATGCTTAAGAAAGGACTTCTGGCTGGCGATATTGTTTCTTCCTCCTCTACCAAATGCTGAGTACCCAGCTGCTGACCCAAGAGTGGTTGCAATGGGACACTCTCTCCCCATTTCATTGCTGGTGGGTCTCCAGCACCCCCATCTGTAAGGTGTGATCCAGGCTTGATTCAGGCCTGTCAACCCCTCATCCCCCTGTGTCCCTCCAGACTCTAGGGACACTTCAGGGCCCACCACCGAGCCCTTGCCAAGGCCAGTCTCTCCCTAAAAGGCCACTGTCCACATCTCAACCAATTCTAACTATATTTATAACAGCTCCTATTCATTAAGAAAGCAAACCCCTTGGCAGGCATTTCGTCACCTTGTGGATCTCAGCAGGGCAGATACTAGCTCAGAAGGGCCTGGACTCAGTCACCAACCTCACATCCAAAGGTCATGTAGCCATGCTTCTCAGAGTCACTGTCATCCTCCTCAAACTGGCTCATTTCCTCGCAGAAAAATGGCTGTCAGAATTTCCAGGCTCTCAACCTCATAGCCTCAGACCCAGGGGCAAACGAGCCCCTATCTCTAGCCTTCGAAGTGGACATACTAAGTCTGATCTGTTTGGAATAACTCGGACAACTTGCCTCAGCGGATCATCAAGCTCAGAGAATCCAGTGGTCAGAAAGGCTCAGACCTGCCCCTGGCTGATGCTTTCTGGGGTCGCAGGTGCCCTGCTAAGTTCTTCCTGTGCATAAGCCCATGAATCCCTCACATCACCCTTTCCACAGTGCACTGCTGCTGTTAGTAGTATATTTTATGTGCAGGTGAGGAAACTGAGGCACTGAGAATTGTAATGACTTCCTAGGTTACACAGCAGGACAGGAGGACACCGTCGTATCCTGCATTGGGCCCATGTGTCGACTCCTCCAATCGGCATCCCCCAAACCCCATGGAGCAAGGCAGCACATGGCCCTCCAAAATCATCCTCCTTCTTTATTTCATGAATTAAAAAACTGTGAATATATTATATTTAAAAAGATTTTCATTATAGGAAGATCAAATCTAGTCTTTGGTTAAATGTTCACAGTTATACTAATATTCTAGCATCATTCAGAGCAATTACCATGATATATAAAATGCCCAAATCCCACCACTTGAACACACTGGTGGTTCTCATGGCCCACACATCTCTCTATATATTTAAGGGATACAGATTTCTGCTCTACTATTTCATGTGTATCACATGGCAGGCAGAGCTCCATATTAGAGGAGCTTTTTAATTTTCATTTCTATCTGTCTGGTTGATGTGATCCATACAATCTCCCATTAGGTTGTTCCTATTTTTGTTGTGGCTGTGGCTGTAGTTATTAGGAATATTTGTAATGAACAGAGCCCACGCAGGGTCATTTTGCTTCTGTTTTTGTTTTTATCTTCATATAAATTTCACTTGGGATAATTTTCAAGATCTGCATGAGAAAGTCAAATGTCACCTGTTTTTTGAGTTTCATTTTTTATCTGCCGCACCAGAGGCACAGCACCACACATCCCAGGAAACCCTCGGGCACTTTGCTGATGTGACCATTGTCCCCTGATGCACCCCCAGACCCCCCTGTGGTCAAGGCTGAGTTACTTAAAGCTGTGTCCCCTCCCTGTGTGATGTGGGGGTAATGCTATTGATGCTGCCACCTGCCTCACGACAGCAACAGTAGAAGCACCAACGTCCCTAGCTGGAGGACTCTGTGATGACAGTGCACTCACCCACATACCAGGAACTTGAACACCAAGTTACCGAAGAAACAAATATGTCACTTTTTAAAGGGTTTTAGTAATGGCTTCTAGGAATAAATGCAAGGGGACAGATTTTCAACATGTATCCACTGTGTGCCAGGGACTTAGCAAGGGGCTCTCACAGGCATCACCGACATCGTCTCACCCCCAACAGACCCAGGATGCGCTAGTGGCTACACTGTGCCCTTAGGGAGCCAGGTGGGACTCAAGGAGACACCAGAAAGGAAAAAAATGAATACCACTGGAACTCTGTCACCCACAGATACCCAGTGGTTAAGAACAGGGGCTCGTCTTTCTCTGTCTGTCTCTCCATGTGCACAGTTAAGGTCATATTGAACGTGAGTAAAAATTAACAAAATATTGTCTGAACTTTCTAGGTCATTAGTTACTCTCTCAAATGTTCTTTCGCATCACTGAATACTATTGCATTAATTAGCTGTACAGTAACCTGATTTACCCTCTGCCTGCTGCACATCAATACATGTTTACTTATAAACTCTTGCACATGAGCACGTGCCTGTAAGCATCCTTTACCTCTGCGGAGTAAGTCTAGACATGAAGGGCACACACATCCCCGTGAATGCCTTTCCACCATAACCCAATGGAGTGGCACCTCATTACATTATCAGCCCCATGCAAAGGGCTGACGTGACCCCTCGGGGCAATGGATCCCCTCCAGGCTCCACGGCTTGACACTCTTGAGTTTTCAAGTGCCTGACTCGAGTGACATCATCAACATACACGCATGACATCATCAACACCTTCCCCTGCTCTATAAAGCCTGTGGCCACCTCTCCAGGAACACGGCAGGAGGTTTTTGTTCGTGTGTTTGTTTTTAATGGCTGATGTGAGCAGAAAATGGCATTTTAGTGGCTCCCTGCTTTGTTTTTTTCCTCACAGGCTAATGTCTTAACAGGAATTTCCCCTTCAGCAGGAATGCATGTCCCCCAGGTCCTGTGGAGTACCCGCATATTCCCTGAAGGTGCAGGAGGTGTGACATTCACAGCTGGGGACCCTGGCGCTCTCTGCTCTGCTTGGGAAGCCTGGCCAAATCTTCCACTTTCTGGGTACAGCTGAAATACCAATTTCTCCAACAGAGTATTTCCTGAATCCCCCAAGATATGTGTCCTACTTCTCGATTCTTCCAACCCACCCCACGTCCTGTCTCCACCTTCCCCCACCCTGCTGAGAACTGCCCTGCTTCCCGCACCTGTCTGAGGACAGGCTGCCAGGCCAGGTTCTCAGCTGAGAACCCTCTTCTCACCCACCCAGTTTCCTGCAGAGCAGGAGGCAGCACACGCCTCTCCCACACCTACGCCGCCTCATCCCGTTTCCTTGGAAGAATATGACAAAAGGGAGGTGCTTACCTTTTCTCCCTTTTCTCGTTGGACAAAAGGTCCTCTGCCCTAGAGAAAGGAAAACAGAAGGCAAACATTCACTATGGGCATAATGTCCCACGGGGGTGGGGTGGGGGAGCTCCCTGGGATTTGGAAGGATCAGATCCTTTCTCATCAGCTCTGCCTGGTACCCTCGGAAAGCAATGATAGCTTTAATTTATTGAGTGTGCAATCCCATGAGAATCACTGCACTTCATTTCTCTAGCAACTCAGTATTATAGGTACAATTATTTATTTATATAACATTTTTATTAAGATATAACTCACATAATACACAATTTAAATGCTAAAATGTACAATTCAGTGATTTTTAAGGTACAGACTTGTGCAACAATCACCACAAGCAACTTTAGAATGTTTTCACTGCTTTGAAAAGAACCCATGCCTGTTGGCAGTGACCCCAATTCCCCTTCCCAGCCCCAGAAAGGTGAAGGTGTTTTTTTGTCTCTCTAAATCTATTCTCAATACTTTACCTGAATAGAACATAACAATGCATGGCCTTCCATGGCTGCCTCATTTCCTTTAGTGAAGTCTTTTCTAGGTTCACCAATGTTGTACCATGTTTCAGGAGCTCATTTTATTGCAAAGCAATATGACATTATACAGATATAACATATTTTATGGACTATTTTTCAGATGTGGGACATTTGCTTTGTTCCTACTTTGGCTATTATAAATAACGTTGCTATGAGCATTTGTGTGTGAGTTTTTGTGTTAATACATATTTGCATACTTAAGAAGGGAAAATGAATCACATGGTAACTCCGTGCTTAACCTTCTGAGGACTGTAAGATTGTTTTCCAAAGCAGCTGCACCATTCTACACCAGCCATCTATGAGGGTCCAATTTATCTACATTTTTAGTTGTCTCCATACATTATTGAAAATGAGATGTTGACACCTCTCACCTTTGCTATTGCAGTTGTTAATTTCTTTCAATTATGTTAGTTTTTGCTTCAAGTATTGTGGGGCTATGTTAGGTGTGTATGTAACTGTTACATATATATATACACACACAATATACACACACACACACACACACACACATATATACTACTTTTGTGTTCAGAGCTGTTTTTAAATTTCAGATTGATATGAGAGTATAAATCATTATTTTACATTATTTTCTTTTTTTTTTATTAAATCATAGCTGCGTACATTGATATGATCATGGGGCATGTTACATTTTTTTCTTTTCTTTTCTCTTCTCTTCTCTTTTCTTCTCTTTTCTCTCTCTCTCTCTCTCTGTCTCTGTCTGTCTCTCTCTCTTTCTCTCTTTTTTTAAGACAGAGCCTTAAGTTGTCACCCTGGGTCATGGCATTACAGCTCACAGCAACCTCCAAATCCTGGGCTCAAGCGATTCTCCTTCTCAATGTCCGGCTATTCTTTATATAGAATTGGTTGTAGTTGTCAGTGTTGTTTGACGGGCCCAAGCTGGATTCGAACCCGCCAGCTCAGGTGTATGTGGCTGGGGCCTTAGCAGCTTGAGCCACAGGCGCTGAGACACATTATTTGCATTTCTTAGGTAAAGTTCAAGTTGTGGTTGAGCCCTTCACCAGGGGTGTGCCATAAACCCTCCCATTGTGCCCACTGTGTGGGAACTTACCAACCCCCCTCCCGCCTCCCCTCTTGCTCCCCCGCCTCTTCTCCTGCCCCACTTGAATTTAATTGTGTTTTTCTCTCATGTAGGAGTGTAGCTGTTTATCTATTGGCTTTGTATTAGTATTGCATGCATTAGATACTTGCTTTTCCATTCTTGTGATACTTTACTAAGAAGAGTGTGTTTCAACTCCATTCAAGTAAATACCAAAGATGTAAAGTCTCCATCTTTTTATGGCTGAATAGTGTTCCAATTGTACCCATATGCCACAATTTATTAATCCATTCGTGGGTTGATGGACACTTGGGTTAATTCCATGTCTTGGTGATTGTGAGTTGAGCTGCAATAAACAATCTAGCACTAATGTCATTATACTGAAATAGAATGAAATATAATGATCATCCCTGATCATCAGAAAAATGCAAATCAAAACCACCCTGAGATATCACCTAACCCCAGTGAGAATAACCCATGTCACAAAATCTCAAAACTGCAGATGCTGGCGTGGATGTGGAGAGAAGGGAACTCTCTTGCACTGCTGGTGGGACTGCAAACTATATGGACGCCTCTATATGGAAGGAAGTACGGAAACCCTCAAAGAGCTAAACGTGAACTTTCCACTTGATCCCACAATCCCATAACTGTCATATATTGTTGGAGGACTGACCCTTTTACCATCATAAAATGTCCCTCTTTATTTCTATTTTCCTTTATTTTGAAGTCTATTTTGTCTGATATTAACATAATCAGTCCAGCTTTTTGTTTTCTGTTTTCAGAACATGTTTTTCCATCCTCTTACTTTGAACCTATTTGTATCTTTGAAGCTAAAGTGTATCTTCCACAGACAGAATATAGCTGGATCTTATTTTTAATATCCTGTCTAAACATCTCTGCTTCTTAGTTGATTTAACACATTAATAAACACGTTATTATTGATGTAATTATATTTCTGTTTTACTATTTGTTTCCTTGATCCCTCCCGTCTCATTTTTGTTCCTTCATTTCTCCTTTCATGTCCTCTTTTAGATTAAGGGAATACTTTCCAAGGTCACATTTTATTCCTTGAATGTTTTATTCATGATATATTTTGAGTTATTTTCTTAGAGGTGGCTTTAGGGTTCACCATGCATATCTTACCAAAACCTGCTCCAGATTTATAAACACTCACTTGCGGAGAGATATAGAAACGCATGCCTTAACCCCACCCCACTTCCCCCGTGTAGTGCAATTCCTGTAATAGACGTTGCATACAGAATTGTTGAACATCCACAATATGTTGTTATAACTGCTACTTTGAACTGCTGTCCCACTGCTTGCTTCCTTCCTTCCTTCCTTCCTTCCTTCCTTCCTTCCTTCCTTCCCTCCTTCCCTCCTACCTCCCTCCTTCCTTCCTTCATTCCTTCTATCTATTTTTCTGTGTTGAGAGAGGTCTCACTCTGTCACTTGGGATGGAGAGCATGGGTGTCATCATGGCTCGCAGCAACCTCCAACTCCCAAGCTCAAGTGATCCTCCTGCCCCAGCTTCCTGAGTAGCTGGAACTACAGCTGTGCACAACTGCACTTGGCTAATTTTTCTGTCTTTTGTAGAGATGGGGTCCTGCTCTTGCCCAGACTGCCCTTGAACTCCTGGCCTCAGCGATTCTCCTGCCTCAGCCTCCCTCGGTGCTAGGATGATAGGTGTGAGCCGTAGGACCCAGCCCTGGCCTCAACTATAAGCATTTCTGACGAAAAGCTGGCTGTTAGCCTTCCCAGGGCTTCCTGGTCCATGACAGGCCCCTTCTTCTGTGACTGCTCCCAATTTCTCTCTACTTGGGAGAGTAAAGATACCCCTACGTGTAGATCTGTGTTTATCTTCATGGAAGTTCTCTGAGCATCTTGAATTTGAGTTCACTGCTTTTCATCAAACCTGAGATGTCTTCAGCCATCATTTTTGTGAATACTTTTCAGGCCCTTCCTCTTCTTCTTTACCTCCCGGTAGGTGCATATTGATGCAATCAGTCATGTCCTACATGTCTCCAAGTGGCTCACTTTTCTTCTTTATTTTCTTCAAGAATGCTGGTTATTTTCTCCATCCATCCAAATCTTCTGTGGAGCTGCTCTAGTGATTTTTTTTTAAAAATTTCAGTTATTTTAAGATTAAACTCCAGAACAGCTATTTTTTTCTTTTAATGTTTACTCCTTTATTGATATTATATATGGGATATGATGCCTTCCTTTACTTCTTTAAGAATGGTTTCCTTCAGTTCGTTGAACATTAATTATAATGATTACTTTGAAAGCCTTGTCTGTTAAATCCAGTGTAGATGGCTTCTCATAGGCACTGTCTGTGACCTGCTTTCTTTTCCTGTGTATGTGGCATTTTCCTGTTCCCTTGCAAGTCACAATTTTTGCTGAAAACTGGACATTGTTGAAAAATGGACATTTTAGGTAATATATTGCAGCAACTTTGGATATTGGATATTGGCACTTCCCAGTCCAGGAATTGTTTGTGTTGTTTTCTGGTTTACTTGTTCCTTGCCTCAGCTAGATCATTTTAGTAACACTGCCCCTCCCCCAGCTGCATCTTGAATGCCACTCTTCAGAGGACCTGGCCTGGGGTGCAGTCACCCAGGGGTGACCAGGGTTTCAGCAGGGCATCACTCACAGTCTCTTTCCCTGATTCTGTTAAGTCCTTTGACTCTGCTGATATTAAATCCGTCCCTTGGACTCCACCAACCTCCGTCTAATCACTTTATTGTTCTACGACCCCTTACGACATCCCTTGCTCCAGCTAAATCAGGTCCCCTTTGCACGGGTAGTAGTTGTGGCCAGTCTGTGAGGCTTTGTTTTGTTTTCTGACCCCAAGAGTGTTCTTCTTAGCTGTTCTGGGTCCTCGTTCTCTCTGGTGTGCTAGCTAACCAGCTAGCCTATGGCTCTGCTTGTCACTTTTCAGAGCTAACGGCTCATCTTCACTTCTTACCACCCAAATGCCCCCTTTGTCTCTAACGAAGCTTTCCACTCCTACTTCCCCACACGCTGCTTCAAAGTCAAGGCCTCTGGGAGACTCCGGACGCCTTTGCTCTTCGGGGTCATTTACCTCCTGCTCGCCTTTGGACCGGCTGCCCTGCCCGGCAGGAGCCACAGCCTCTGGGCTTCAGCAAGGAGGCAGCAGCCCCTGTTGAGCTGGGGTGAGGCTGCTCAGGACCCCACACTCACAGTGAGTCGTGCCTGAGGTGGAGCCTGCAGCCTATGAATGTGCTGATTTGGAAACCCAGAGTTCTGGGCAAGGGACAGCCTAGAGAAGCCATAGGACCACGTCCAGCAGGCCGCAACACCACGGAGGAGCCTGGGCTCCCGCGAGGGAGGCAGGTGCACATCACCTAGAATCCCCACGTGGTCAGCCCACATTTGCTGATTTGCACTATCAGGGGCCCTGGGTGCCAGGACCATACAGTCCTAAGTGCCAACACACAGAGGAACTGGGCCAGGACCATACAGTCATAGTGCCGATACACAGAGGAACTGGGCCAGGACCATACAGTCATACAGTGTCGGCACACAGAGGAACTGGGCCAGGACCATACAGTCATAAGTGCCGACACACAGAGGAACTGGGCCAGGACCATATAGTCATAAGTGCCGGCACACGGAGGAACTGAGCCAGGACCATACAGTCATACAATGCCGACACACAGAGGAACTGGGCTCTACTCACCATGTCACCTTTCTCTCCCTTGGGTCCAGGAGCACCAACAGGCCCAGTGGCTCCCGTGTCTCCCTGAGGGGTTGAGACCAGAGACAACACTGGGTTAGGTCCTCCTGAAGAGCCCAGGCCCACACAGTTGCCTGGGGCCACTCTGGCTTCAGGGCCCTAGAAACAGCTGATTTCACTGTTGTCAACTGCATCATGAGGTCACATGTCCCACTCCCGGAGAGGAGGAAGTACCTAAGTCATCCCTCCTGTGTCACAATTCCAGGAACTCAGGACATCTTGAGAAAGCAAGGACATGACAGCATTGTACCCTCCTCCTTAGGAATGTCCCAGCCACTGACCCAACGGCCCAGGAATCTGAAGCCCAGGTTCACACGCCAGCTCTGCCACTAAACTAGAGTACATCAATTCTCTCTGGGACTCAGGCTCCCCCCCATAAGATAGACATGCCGTCCTGAGGGCACACAAGGTTAGGGACATAGGGTGCTTTGACAACAGCCAGGGTCACCTGGGCATTCAGTTTCTATAACAAGTCAGTCCATGAGCACCCTGGACCCTCCCAACAGTCTGGGAAGGAAGGTGGATGTGCTGAGGGGAAGCAAGATCTCGAAGGGGGAGACAGGGTCCACCACGGGCTGAGGGCAAGACTGGACCCCGGATCTGCCATCTCACCAGCTGATCCAATACAGGTTTGGATGAAAAAAGCATGAGCCCTTGGTTTGATTTCATCTTCTCCTTTTTTGAAATTTGTTGTTCATTTTTAGTTGGTTATTTTTTTTATTATTCCCGCCCCACCTTTCACTCTGTGTCTCGATTCTCTGCATCTTGTGGGTTTCAGACTTGCTGCCACCTGCTCTTACCCTTCCACCCCAGCAAGCGCTAAGGCGAGCAGGACAGAAGTCCCACACACCACGGTTTGTTTTACACAGAGAGCGAGGAGTAGGACCAGCGGGACGCTGCCTGTCAGTACTGACCTTTGGACCAGGGAGTCCCACAGGGCCGTCCAAGCCCTTTTCACCCTAAAAGAAGAAAGAAGAACAAGCAAGTGAGGCTCTGGCTTGACTCCCCCTGTTCTCATCACTGGGCACTTGCCCACCGTGTGCTCAGGAGCTGGCCAAGTGCTGCCCACAGAGCCGCGTGGGGAAGTGGCCAGGAGCATCCCTGGGAGCCTAGACGGCCTCCAGATACTGCTGTCAGCAGATGAGAGGGAGAAGCTAGCAAACCCCAGCTCAGAACGGCAGCATCAGGAGTTCTCACTTATGTAAGTGGAAAAGTCAAATACGCAAAAGCAGAGGACAGAGGGCTTTAACCAGGGGCTACAGAGTTCAGAGTGCCACAGGGGACAAATGTGGTCTGAGCCAGGGACCTGCTGATCCAAAACATCAAAGGGTACATGTTGCAGTTAGATGCAGAAATAAATGACAAGGATCTGGGTGACACGTACATACACTAGCTTGATTCCATCATTCCACATTGTATACATATATTTATTATAGCATCATTTTGTGTCCCCAAAATACATACAATTATAATTTATCAATATCTAAAACAAATAAACAAAACTATGAAAAAAACAAAATGGTAACCATGGGCTTTTACCAGACTATACCGTAACTTCAATTAAAAAGAGAATTGTTAAACCTTTGTCAGAGATATATCCTGCAAATATCTTCTCCCATTCTGAGGGCTGTCTGGTTGCTTTACTTACTATGTTCTTGTATGCCCAACATATTAAGTGCTCAATAAATCTTTGCTAAATTCTAGTTTCTGACTTATTTTGCCTAGAAACATACATGTTTAACAAACTGAAGCATTGCAAAATAGTCCATAAGCCCTTTCATCTTCATATATCAGAAACTAAATAAGAGAGCAGCCTGCCATGTTCCATGTAGTAATGAACAAATAAATATTGCACTAGAGAAAAATGCCATCCTAGCAGGTGAAGATGGTGATTAGGGACTGGCAAAAATGGTCACAGACAAATTCACCTGGGTGATTTTTCTATAAGAAAAATTAAGGTTAAAGATTGAGTATAATTGTGCTTCTTTCCGAATCCCAACATGGGTTACAATTTTGTATTCTACATGCAGGGCAGGCATTATGTGTGGTGCTAACACTGTGACTCAGAGGCTGAGCACCTGGATTTAAGTCATGGCTACTTATATCACCTGGAAGAATAACTCCTTCCTTCCTTGGTTTTCTCACCTGCCCAAGGATAATAATAGTTGTGCCCACCTCATAATTTGAGAATTTAAGCAGTTAATATTTGTAAAAGACTTGGAATGGTTAGCATATAGAAGGCATTGATAGCTGTTTATGAAATATAATAAATTAATTAAATATTCAAGATTTACTGTGGGCAAAATTATAAAGTCAAACTTTTGTTCAGTCCTTCCTCAATTTTCTTGAAAATGCTCTATTTCACTCTCTTATGCCCCCCGTGCCCAGAGACTGGCCCAGGTAATTCAAAGCCTTCCCTAAAAAATGTCCCACTCAGAAATCTCCTCATCCCAAAACATCTCCTACAATCTTTACAAAATTTACTTGTGCTATATTTCATTACACTTAACACACATTACACACCACACACACACACACACACAAATGTAATTCTTTATAATAGATAATAACAAGTGGACTTTTCTCAAATAACATTTCTGATTTTATCTAAATTTCTGAAATCTGTTTTATAGTCTCCTGAAATAACACATTGGTGTAAACTTCCAGCACTATGTTTTACCATCTGGGAGATATTTTCAATCAGAAAAATATTGCCATTATCAATCATAGCAAATATATGACTTCCTACTATACCATGATGGTTTAAAAGCTGCAAATTGCAAAATAAAAAATAAATTCCTCTTTTCCACCCTTTCATGTTCAAATAAAGAGGAAAAATGAGAAACTAAGGGAAGGAGTATATCATGATTTTTCTATTAGATTTTAATTTCCCCTAGGAATGGTCAGGAAGCTACTATGTGCAACCCATCTTTCCCTATGTTGAAAAATCGTATTTCCCAATACTCTGTAAGCCTAGGAAATAGTCCTTCCCCTGCCCTGCCCTGCCCCTCAGTTTCCTTTACTGACTCCAGTAGCACCCAGATTGCACACATGCACAGTTGCACAGGGCTGCTTTACCATTAGTATTCTAGTCCTATAGCTTATTTCCCAAATTTAAAAAAAAAAAAACACTAATTGTGAGGACCCAACACACAAAACCTGAACCTCAGCAGTAGCTGTGGAATCACAAAAGAAAATTTAATTAAGAACAGGCAACAGTCTGAGTTGCAGAATTTCAATTTTCCTCTGCTACATCATGTGTGAGCATCACAGAAGTACAATAATATTCAAAGCTCAGTTCAAAAGACTAACACCAATGTAGTGTGTTGTTACAACCATCAGAACAGTTCACTTAATCTGCACTTGTACTTTATGGCAAAATGGCAGTGGGAATGTTATCAGTAGGCAGAAGCAAGTCTCTGACTTAATGAAACTATTGAGTCACAATTAACTGCAGAGGTTCAAACCCCTGATCTTCCCCTCCTCCAAAGGCACCTGGGCCGCCAAGCATTTATTACAGAATGGCCCATTAGGGTTTGACACCCCACTCTAAATCTGGATATTCCTGGCATTTCCTGACACTTAGGGATACTTCCCCAAAAGCTAGCATTCTTGCATCCCAATAGAACCAGCACCAACTTTATCTACAGCCCTCACACCAATCATGAGGCAGGAAAAAAATGTAAACTCCCACCACCATAAAATCACACACAAACACACACACACACACACACACACACACACACAAAATAACAGGGAAACATTCTGAAAATTTGTTTAAAGGGTATACCTGGTGAGGCAAACTTGCATTAGCCAGTGACTCAGAAAGTCTCAGATATGAATGATCACAGAAAGACTTTCCAAAAGAGCTGAATCAGGCTGAAACTGAAGGATAGTTCAGGGCATCCAACTCCTTTAATATTTGAAATTTCCTATGGATAGTTTAAACATGGGTATTCTGTAATCACTAGGGTATTCCAAAACTCTGAATCCTTCAAGCCCTGGATAGGAGCCAGTGCCATCAATCTCATGTAGCACAGTCCAGTCCTGTCTGGCTCAGCCTCTTAACACCCTCGTGGTGGAAAGTACACAGCCAGCCTGGGCCACGTGCACCACATTCTCACACAAATCTCAGCACCTTCTACACCTTTGTTCTGCAGTCCAGCCCCCATCTCACTCTTCTGCGAACTTCTGCAATTGGAAAGAAAGTACAGGAAAGAATGTGGATGCCAGACCTGTGGGGAAAAAAATCAAGTAGAATTTCTGCACTGCCGTAGCTGAAGGCAGTATTTACCTTGACCTGGATAAGCAGCCACTGCTGTGTGCACTGTGCTTTAGAGCTCATGCTAGTCCTCTTCCTACCATGCCCATCTCCACAATGCAAGAAATTGATAGAGCCAAACTTGCTTATAGGAACTCCTTGAAACCCAGCTCTGGGTACCTGGACTGTAGATCTCCCCATCCAGACATCCTTGAACCCACTTCCAGGTCCAGGATGGAACTCTTCACCAGGCTTGCCTCCTGGAGGCAGGTGGCCCTGACCATTTGCTTGTCCCAGTCCAGAGGAGTGGCTAAGGGGCTGCTGTATAGAAGGACTATGGACACAGCTCTGAAGCACGACCAGGCAGTGTTCACATGCTAGCACAAGAGGGTGCTAGCGGTGGGAAGAAAATGGGAGCAGGCAGGGGCCAGGCCCAGCTTTCCTGAGCTACCACATCTTACCACAGAACCCTGTGAAGTCTGAGAGTTATAAACTTATTTATTGGGATTATATGCCAAGTTATTATAAAGATATGTTTGTCAAAGTAGGAGAACACAAAAACTGTTATTTAACACATTACTCACTCGAGTTGTAATGTATAAATATTTAAACATGTGGTTTGTGGGACCTCAATTTATACTCTTGTTCTAAGGACAATCTTAGGGATAGACCCACTGAAAGGCATATTTGCTTAAAGTTCATTGTCTTCAGAAACTAACTGTTGCAAGCAATTTACTCCTAGGAAATCTCAAATTAACAAACTCTTTAAGATTTCCCTAGGACAAACAACATGGCTCTTCCAAATAATGTGATGCCTGAATGTGCCATCCCCATCCATCTTGAGACATGATTTACCTCAGGCAATCTCCAGGACTCAGTACTGAATCAGTCACCTTGTTGCCAACCCTACCTTCTGTCACAGTCTAAGAATCCATTGGTGTCATATACAGCTGAATGTCATACACAGTTAATCCCCATGAGGCCATGCATCACACCAACATAGATATTGCAGGAATAAAATTAATAATAGATCCACTCTCCCTCTTATGTGCTCTTACTATGGAGCACCACACTACCTAAAATCCTAAACTTCACAGCTGATTATGAAGCTCCACATAATGAGTAAGGGAGAAATACCAAAAAAAATGCATGGGGGTATCAAATCTTTCTTTTTTTTTTTTTTCTCTGCTACACATTAGGAAAATAAGAGTTGTCTTGGGCTACACATTAAATACACAAACACTAACTAAAGCTGATTAGTATAAAACAGGTCCTTGCACAATTTTCACAATATCCAACACCATAGATAAGCAAAAATGTTCTCACAAAATCTGTATGTAACCTGTGGGCAACAGGTTGGACACTCCTGTACTAGAGGGATGAAAAGTGTGACTTGGAAAGGAAGCAAGAGGATATAAAAGAAACAACTTGAGAAGGAAAATTTTGGAAGTGAAGTCTTGGCAGAGTTGGAAATGAGAGAGAAGAGATATTTGGGAGCAATTGCAATGTGTCTGAGATTCTAAGAAAGACAGGCTGTAGTGTGCTAAAGATGGCCATAAGCACTGCTGATAGACCTGCCCAGAGGGAGACTGTCTTATTCACTACCATTTAGTTCTTGTAATAACAAAATACCTTAGCCTAGCTAGTTTATATACAACAGAAATTTATTTCTCACATGTCTGGAGAATGAAAAGTTCAAGACTATGATGCCAGCAGATTTTATGGCAGATGAAGACCATTCCTCATAGACAGTGTCTTCTTATCACATCACAGAAGTGACAGACACTGTGTCCTCAGACAGGGTAGAAAGCAGAAAAGGAACCAAGGTTCTCCTTTCAATGTCTTTTATTACAAGGATGCTAATTCCTTGAGGGTCTGCTCTCATCAATCACTTCCCAAAAAGATCCATTGGGTCTTAGATTCCAATATGAATTGTGGAGGGACACTTTCAGACCATAGTAAAGAGTCTCCTTCAACAACTTTGAATCTGGGCTAGCTGGGAGACTTGCTTTGGCCACTAGAATGTGCTGGAAGTGATACTGCATAACTTTCAAGGCTTGGTCTAAACAGGTCTGAAGCTGCCTTTTTCATGCACTTGGAACACTCCCTCTTAGAACCCAGATGCCATGCTGTGAGAAGTCGAACACTTAGCCAGTGGCCACAGTAAGGAAAATTGAGACATTCTAATAGACATTTCAGTCGTGCTCCAGCTGACAGCCAACACCAAATGCCAACTGTGCAAATGAGCCGTCTTGGGTGTCCCAGCCCTGATGAGCCTCCAAATCACCACAGCCCGGGCCAACAGCACAGGAACTAAGCCACCCAGCTGATCTCACCAGCCCACAGAATTGCAAGAGATAATGGCCTATTATTGATGTTTTCACTCACTGTTTGGGAGTTTGTTTGCTGCACTGTAATAGATAACCAAAACATGGAGGGAAAGGATTTAAGAAGACTTCACTGGGCATTATGGATATGGATATAGTCTGTTTTGTACTCTCAAGTGATTACAAAAAAAAAAAAAAAGACTTTGCTTTTCAGTTATTTCTACCTACCACTTAGTGTTGGGATGAAATACATAAACCTTTAATGGATTATGCAGGGATAACAAACAAAAGTTCTGAATAATTAGCAACAAAATTATGTTTTCCATACCATTCAAAAAAAAAAACTAGGTCTTTGTGGCAACAAATCAAAAGCAATTTTTTTTTTAATTCAACAAGAAAGTAAGAAAAGAAAATGCAATTTGGAAAACTTCTTCAATAACCCACCAAATTCATAAAAATTTAAAATAGCCAAAATTTTATGGCCAGCTCCATATTTCTCTCCAAGAACACTACACTACCACCAATGCTTTCATTGGAAACCATATTAAAACTAAGGATCCCCAAAAGGTACACACTAACAGAACACCCAGACGTCAGCATTTAGACCCATGCCAGTATCATGATCTGTTAACAAAACGTGGGCTTGTCAATATCTGGGTGTCTCAAAGGACCACATTAATATATTTGAGAGAGGTTTAAAGCACTTAAAGACTATTCTGTTCCATTTTAGGTGACCATCGTACACAATGAGAGTCCTGACCCTCTATCCCAGGTGTCCTCAAACTTTTCAAACAGGGGTCCAATTCACTGTCCCTCAGACTGTTGGAGGGCCAGACTATAGTTTAAAAACAAACTATGAACAAATTCCTATGCACACTGCACATATCTTATTTTGAAGTAAAAAAGCAAAACGGGAACAAATACAATCACACCGCCTCATGTGGCCCGTCGGCCGCAGTTTGAGGACGCCTGCTCTATCCAATACTCTCAGCTTCTTGCAAATGACCACAGCTGCTATGAGTCTGTTCTATTTAACAACAGTACACAATGCTGCCAAGTTTGGATCAGTGGAATTGTTATTTTCTCTGTGCAATTAAGATCTTTGGCTTATCTGCATCCTTGACTGTCCCACACATGTTTTAAGATACTTAACTTTGGTCACAGCAGAGCCAGATAAGCACTTAGCCATGTCTTCTTTCAAGTAGAAATTGTGAATTAATGGCTAATTCAATGTATTTGTTCTCCCATCAGATAAACTACTTGGTGGTGTCATGGAAAACATAGTCTCTCTTCTTCATGAGCAGGATGGCCAGTATCTCCAAGCCCAGGAGTTGTGTATTATGCAAACAGTGCAGCCACTCTCCGTGTCCTAAGCCAAACCCCACGGCTTACAGGAATCAGCTGGAAGATCCAGACACTGCCTCATGTGCTGATTCCCACCAAAATGAATCAAATCCCTACATCAGTCAGCTCCAGCACAGCATCATAAAAAGCAGGATCAGGGTGGCACCTGTGACTCAGTGAGTAGGGCCTTGGCCCCATATACTGAGGGTGACAGGTTCAAACCCAGCCCCAGACAAACTGCAACAACAACAAAAAAAAATAACTGGGTGTTGTGGCAGGCTCCTGTAGTTCCAGCTACTCAGGAGGCTAAGGCAAGAGAATTGCCTAAGCCCAAGAGCTTTAGGTTGCTCTAAAGGTGAGCAACCTTATCTTTAGGTGAGCTGTGATGCCAAGGCACTCTACCAAGGGCGACAAAGTAAGACTCTGTCTCTTGAAAACAAATAAAATAAAAAAGCAGTATCATACATTATCCAATCACAAACCAAATAATCTCTTCAGACATTAGAAACACCTCAATCCATAATGTAGGTTCTAGCTAGAACCTTAGACAAAATCAGAACGAGGCTACTAATTTGTTTCCTCTTTAAATCAATTTTATTTAAACATTTATTTGACATTCCTATAGCAGGAATGTGGAGATACTAATTTTCAAAAATCATATACAACTTTTACATGTGTTACTTGTTTCATCCCAATGAGAAAATGTATTGAGACACATATGAAACCATTTTATATGTAAATAATAAATTAAATTACATGTTCCTAGTAAACTGCACTATAATAACTGGGTAGCACATATAATGCCATCATTCATAGTAAAGTTTCAGTCAAGGAAATAGAATCCAGCAACTCAATTAACTCTAATTTGTCACCTGCTATATTAAAATTGCCTTTGACTGAGTGGTTTAATCACACTCTACTGGCTTTTTAAAAACAATTTATTGAAGAGATGATTTACAGAGTGGTTTGAATTATTAAAGTGTGGTGGTTAATCTCAATCTGCCCACTTACCTTTACTAATCCCTCTCCACTCTGTGTCCCCCGACAGCTCCGTGGACAGCTCTGCCCTCTGACCTAGGAGGCAAGAGAAAGAATACATACTGATTTCCCGTAAGCTCCTCTACCACCACTGGCACCCACCTCTGTCCCTACTTGCACAGCTATACTTCCAGCAGTTACTTTTCTTTATAGCCACAGGTGACATGAGGAGGCGCCTCTTTGATTCCAGTCCTTGCTGGCTACAATGAACACCAGTCCCTTTCCTGAGCCTTCAGACTCCCCACCATTTTTAGTCTGAATCAGCTCATCTTGCTTTCTAGGATGGTTAATTTTATGTGTCAACTGAGCCACAAACCTAGATACTCGGTCAAACATGATTCTGGGAGTTTCTCTGGAGGTGTTTCTGGATAAGATTACCAGTCAAATCAGTAGACTGAGTTACAGATTCTCCTCCATCTGGGAACATAAGTGAATGTCATTCAATCAGTTGAAGCCTTCAATAGAACAAAAGCCTGACTCTCCCCAAATGAGAGAACACTCCTGACTGACAGCCTCAAACCAAACATCAACTCTCCTGGCTCCACAGTAGCCACCGGCCTTTCTCCTAAACCTGCACTATCAGCTCTGCAGATTTTGGACATGCTACCCTTTGTGATCATGTGAACCATTCCTTCTAATAAACATTTTTTTTTTTTTTTTTTTAATAAATCTCCTGTTGGTTTTATTTCTTTGGAGAATTCTGACTAATACAGTCCCCTTACCCTTGATCACACCTCAGTAAATTTTTTCTTTACTTTTTGCACTTTTTGGCTGGGGCTGGGTTTGAACCCACCAACTCCAGTATATGAGGATGGTGCCCTATTCCTTTGAGCTACAAGTGCCACCTCATTAAATTATTTTTTAATTAAATCAGATCATAATTGTATGCAATCATGGGGTACAATTTGCAGGTTTTATATACAATTTGAAATATTTGCATCAAACTAGTGCATTAAACATAGCTTTCATGGCATTTTCTTAGTCATTGTGTTAAGATATTTATATTCTACACTTAGTAAGTTTCACATATAACCTTGTAAGATGCACCACAGGTGCAGTCCCACCAATTACCCCCCCTCCACCCATCCTCTCTCCTCCCCTCCCTTCCGTTTCCCCTTCCCCCTATTCTTGGGCTGTAATTGGGTTATAGCTTTCATATAAAAGCTATAAATTAGTTTCAAAGTAGGGTGGCGTACATTGGATACTTTTTCTTCAACTCTTGATATACTTTGCTAAGAAGACTATGTTCCAGCTCCATCCATGTAAACATGAAAGAGCTAAAGTCTCCATCTTTTTCTAAGGCTGCATAATATTCTATGGTGTACATATACCACAATTTGTCAATCCATTCATGGGTCAATGGGTACTTGGGCTTCTTCCATGACTTAGAAATTAAGAATTGGGCTGCAATAAACATTCTGGTACAAATACTTTGTTCTAATGTGATATTTGGTCTTCTGGATATTTACCTAGCAGAGGAATTGTAGGATCAAATGGCAGGTCTATTTTTAGATCTCTAAGTGTTCTCCAAACATCTTTCCAAAAGAAACTTATTAGTTTGCATTCCCACCAGCAGTGTAGAAGTGTTCCCTTTTCTCCACATCCACGCCAACATCTCTGGTTTTGGGATTTTGTAATGTGGGCTAATCTTACTGGAGTTACATGATATCTCAAAGTAGTTTTGATTTGCATTACTCTGATGATTAAGGATGATGAACATTTTTTAATATGTCTGTAGGCTGTGCACCTGTCTTCTTCAGAGAGGTTTCTCTTCAAGTCCCTTGCACAGCCTGACATGGTATCACTTGTTCTTTTCTTACTAATGCATTTGAGTTCTCTGCAGATTCTGGTTATTAATCCAGAGACATAACCTGCAAATATTTTCTCCCATTCTAAGGGCTGTCTGCTTGCTTTACTGTGTTCTTGACTCTGCAGAAGCTTTTTAGTTTGATCAGTTCCCAGTAGTGTATTTTTGATGCTGCTTCAAATGCCCCAGGGATCTTCCTCATAAAATATTCGCCCAGGCTGATTTATTCAATAGTTTTCCCTGTACTTTCTTCTAGGAGTTTTGTAGTTTCATGTCCTAAGATTAGATCTTTAATCCAGTGAGAGTCTATCTTAGTTAATAGTGAAAGGTGTGGGTCCAGTTTCAGTCTTTTACAGGTCGCCAGTCAGTTCGCCCAGCACCATTTGTTAAATAGGGAATCTTTTCCCCACTGGATGTTTTTAATTGGCTTCTCAAAGATCAAATAGTGGTAAGTAGCTGGGTTCATCTCTTGGTTCTCTACTCTGTTCCATATATCTACCTCTCTGTTTTTGTGCCAGTACCATGCTGTTTTGATCGCTATTGATTTATAGTGTAGTCTAAGTTCTGGTAGCGTGATTCCTCTTGCTTTGTTTTTATTTCTGAGTAATGTCTTGGCTATTCAAAGTTTTTTCTGATTCCATATAAAACGAACTATTGTTTTTTCAAGATCTTTAAAGTATGACAGTGAAGCTTTAATAGGGATTGCATTAAAATTGTATATTGCTTTGGGTAGTATAGACATTTTAACAATGTTGATTCTTCCCAGCCATGAACATGGGAAGTTTTTCCATTTATTAACATTTTCAGCTATTTCTTTTCTTAGAGTTTTATCGTTCTCTTTATAAAGATCTTTCACATCCTTTGTAAGGTAAACTCCCAAATATTTCATCTCCTTTGGCACTACAGTGAGGAATAGAGAACTTGACTGTTTTTTCACTTGACTGTTTTTTCATTGGTCTATATGAAGGCTACAGATCTATGAGTGTTAATTTTGTAAACTGTGATGCTGCTGTGTCCTTCATCACTTCTAAGAGTTTTGTAGTAGAATCCCTGGTGTTTTCCAGATATACAATCATATCATCTGTTCAGAGTGAAAATTTGATCTCTTCTGACCCTATATGGATACCCTTGATCGCCTTTTCTTCCCGTTTTGCAATGGCTTAAACTTCCATTACAATGTTAAAAAAGCAGTGGAGACAATGAGCAACCTTGCCTGGTTCTGGATTTGAGTGGAAAGAATTTCAGTTTAACTCCATTCAATACAATATTGACTGTGGTTTTGCTGTAGTTGGCCTCTATCAGTTTAAGAAATGTCCCTTCTATATCAATTTTCTTAAGTGTTCTAATCATGAAGGGATGCTAGATATTATCAAAAGCTTTTTCTGCATCAACTAAAAGAATCATATGGTCTTTGTTTTTTAATTTGTTTATGTGCTAAATTATATTTATAGATTTACATATATTGAACCAGCCTTGAGACCCTGGAATGAAACGCACTTGGTCATGGTGTATAATTTGTTTGATGTGTTGCTGGATTCTGTTTGTTAGGATCTTGTTGAATGTTTTGGTATCAATATTCATTAGTGATATTGGTCTATAATTTTTTTTTTTTTTTCTTGTTGAGTCTTTTCCTGGTTTGGGGATCAAGGTGATGTTTGCTTCATAGAATGTGTTGGGTAGTATTCCTTCTTTTTCTATATTTTGGAAAAGGTTGAGTGATATAGGTACTAGTCCCTCTTTAAAGGTTTGATAGAATTCTGACGTGAAGCCATCTGGTCCTGGGCTTTTCTTTTAGGGAGATTTTGTATAGTTGATGCTAATTTAGAACTTGATATAGGCCTGTTCAACATTTTTGCTTGATTCTGGTTAAGTCATGGAAGGTGACATGCTTCCAAGTATTGGATAATTTCCTTCATATTTTCATATTTCTGAGAATAGAGTGTTTTGTAATATTTATTAAGGATTTTTTGAATTTCTGAGGGGTCTGTTGTTGGTCTCTACCATTTCTGATTGATGAAATTAGAGATTTTAGTCTTTTTTTCCTGGTTAGGTTAGCCAAAGGTTTATCTATTTGTTGACCTTCTCAAAAAACCAACATTTTAATTTATTGATCTGCTGTATAATCCTTTTGTTCTCAATTTCATTTAATTATGCTCTAATTTTGGTTATTTCTTTTCTTCTACTGGGTTTGGGATTGGAATGTTCTTCCTTTTCCAGTTGTTTGAGATGTTCCATTAAGTTGTTAACTTCCTCTCTTTCCATTCTCTTGAGGAAGGTTTGCAGTGCTATAAATTTCACTCTTAGGACTGCATTGGCAGTATTCCAGAGGTTCTGATAATTCGCATCTTCATTATCATTTTGTTCCAAAAATTTGGACATTTTCTGCTTAATCTCATCTGTGACCCAGCTATCATTCAGCATAAGGTTATTTAATTTCTGTGTTTTTGTATGAGCATGTAGATTCCTATTGTTGCTGAGTTCAACTTTTATTCCATGATGGTCTGAGAAGATGCAAGGAATAATTTCTATTTTCTTTTTAATTTGCTGAGGTTAGACTTGACCTAAGATGTGATCAATTTTGGAGCATGTTCCATGGGCTGATGCGAAGAATGTGTATTCAGTTTTGCTAGGATAAAATGTTCTCTAGATGTCTGTTAAATCCAAATGTTGAATGGTTAAGTTTAAATCTAAAATTTCTTTGCTTAGCTTCTTTTTGGAGGATCTATCCAACATTGCCAAAGGAGTGTTAAAATCTCCGACTATTATGGAGCTGGAGGAAATCAAGTTGCTCATGTCTGTTACATTCTCTCATAAGTTGAGGTGCATTCTTGTTGAATGCATAAATATTACTAATTGAAATCTCATCATATTGAGTATTACCCTTAGCAAATATGACATGACCATCCTTATCCTTCCTTACTTTTGTTGATTTAAAACCTATGGTATCTGAGAATAAAATTGCAACACCTGCTTTTTTCTGATTTTCATTTGCCTGGAATATAGATAACCATCCCTTCACCCTGAGTCTATATTTATCTTTTAAGGTAAGATGAGATTCTTGTATGCCTCAGATATCTGGCATGAGTTTTTGTATCCAGTCAGCCAAACTGTGCCTCTTTAGAGGACAATTTAAGCCATTCACATTAATTGAAAATATTGATAAGCCTGGTGAAATTTTGGGTATCAAGTTTTTCAAAAGTCCAGTGGACATTTTTAATCCTTTCACCACTATGAAGTTGGAATTCAATCAAAAGTTTCTGAGTGAGTTTACTTTTGTGGTGGAGGATTGCACTGGTCATTATGGGGCATAGGTCTGAGAATGTCCTGGAAAGCTGGTTTAGTTATGGCAAATTTCTTCAACATGTGAATGTCATTAAAGTATTTAATTTCTCCATCATAAATGATACTCAGTTTAGCTGGATACAGGATCCAGGGTTGAATATTATTTTGTTTTAGGAGATTAAAAGTCAATGACCACCCTCTTCTAGCTTGAAAGGTTTCAGCAGAGAGATCAGTAAGTCATTCTAATATTCTTCCTCTTGTAGGTTATGGTTTTCTTATGTCTGGCTGCTTTCAGAATTTTTTCCTTAATATTAAGTTTAATATGAAGTTAATTATGATGTGCTTGGGGAATGTCTTATTTGGATTGAGTCATGCAGGGGTTCTGAAACTGTCTGTTATCTGAATTTCAGAATCTCTTGGCTTGTCTGGAAAGTTCTCCTTCATAACCTTATGAAGAAGAGCCTCTGTGGCTTGCAAAGCCACCTCGTCACCTTCAGGGATTCCTATAAGGCAAATATTAGTTTTCTTTGAACTATCCCAGAGCTCTTTGAGAAAATGATCCATTTTTGCTCTCCATTCCTCTTCCTCTTTGAGAGTTTGAGAGTGTTCAAAAGCTTTGTCTTCAATGTCATAAATCCTTTCTTCTGCTTGCTCCATTCTGTTACTGAGAGATTCTACTGTATTTCTCAGATATTTGAGGGCTGCAAGTTCCTGTCTCAATGTGTCAAAATCTTTGGTGATTTTGTCTATGAATTTGTTGAATTATTGAGACAACTTTTGAAATGCTCCTTGAATTTCTAATTCCAACTTTACCTCTACTCTATTAATCTTATTTACAACCCAAATTCTGAATTTGATTTCTGATATCTCAGCCATCTGTTTATAAATAGGATCTTCAGTTGTGTCAACAATATTCTTCCTTGTGGGGGGGAGGGGATGCTCTAATTTTGTTATTTAGTTTTTCCACTGATTCTGCCCCATGATTGTTTTACACCCTTTGGTTAGATGAGCAGATAAGGAGAAGTTGGGTTGGTGGCTCCAGGAGTAGTGATTAACCAGCCTTTTGCCCAAAAGCTGGGATTTGTATCTGTACCTTTTCCCCTAGAGCTTTGCCAAGGACCCATACTATTTCACAGCCTGAGAAACTGGGGAGCTGCTTGGTGTGGTGGGGCTAAGTGGCTCTGTCTTGTTTTCAGCTGGTCTCTGTTCTACTCTAGTGAATCAGTCCTACCTTGAAGTCTCAACTGTGGAGAAATACCAGCAATTAAGCCACCCAGCCGTTCTACTCTAGTGAATCAGTCCTACCTTGAAGTCTCAACTGTGGAGAAATACCAGCAATTAAGCCACCCAGCCCTCCCACAGGCAACAACTGGAAAAGGAAAATCAAACCTTCAAATAACCACATACCCAAGGTACCACTTTGGATAGTCCTTGGGTGATTCCAAATCAATTGTCCCAGTCAGGACCAGTCTCATGTAGGAGAGTTCAAAAGGTCTCTGGCACCTAGAAAGCAGGGGTCTGCTGGCAGCTCAAGTATGACTTGCTCCAGTGCTCCATGAGGTCAGAAGGACCCACCCAGAAAATAAATTAGTCTTAGAAGGTTGGTGCCTCCTTCCCCACCTTGCACCTCTGTCCCATCCAGTCACTGGTAACCCCACAAGGCTATACTCCATTTCCCTCCAATGAGCCAATGCTCCCGGGGTTTGCTCCTGCCTAAGTCACAGGGAGCTTTATGTCTCCTCAGCCAGGCCGCTGCTCTCTGCCACTATCCGGCAGGGGGAGATGAGGCGTGACAACCTCAGGTACTTAATGGAGGCTGGGGTGGTTCACTCAGTTCCAGCACACACACCCCCCCCCCCCCCCCACCCATTGATGTTGACAGAACACAACTTTGCAGAATTTGTTTCTTTCCTGGCTATATTTCCCTGCAGATCAGACACTGAGTTCACAGAAACTGCAACTCAGCCCCAGTCTGTGCTGCTGCCCAGTCTTGGCTACAGTGTGTGTTAGGGTAGTTGTGGTTAGAGCTCACACTCAGCTGTCAGTTCCACCGTCTGCCTGTCCCCCTTTGTCTTAGCTATGATCCCCTGAGGGCCAAGTGTGTCTTAGGTTCTGTAAAGTAGTCCTCTGCGTCAGCCCTGTCCTGGGAGTCTGCCGTCTCTGCGTGTATTCTAGTCCCCACGCTCTGCCTAGGCTGGTACCACCTCAGGCTGTTCCAAATATCTCCCTGGGTATAAGCCCTATTGTTCCCACCACTGCGGCTGCTGCTCTGTACCTCGGGGCACCGCCACTCCTATATGGTTCCCTCTCAGTTGACCGTCCTCTCCTTACTCCCGTGCCACAGAATCAGCACAGACCAGCAATAGCCCTCTCCACATCTCTCGAGAAAATGCCCTCTCCCAGGGTGAGAGTGGAGGGGAGTACTGTGAGTTCAGAATGGCAGGTAGAGAATATATTCAGTTTTGTAAAGTTTTATGCCTGGTAGGAGATTGTTATGGCACCCTAGAGGGGAAGGAGGTCCATTTTTTAGAGAGTCTCTCCCGTGAGATAAAATGGGAGAATGTTTGAACTCTGCTCGCTTGTTTGTATAGAGTATGTTGCAAGCCATTCTCGTGGGGGAGGAGACTCACGTCCACTTGGCGATGAATTTTGTACCTTTTGTTTGTATCCTTGGGTTTGCAGCTCACTTCAGCAGGTTGATGTGCATTCTTCAACCTTCTGTCTTGCCTCAGCTCCAAAACATCAGGTTACTTGCTAAACTTCTGTCCTTTAACGCTCCTTCTGGTTGGGAGCCTTTGTAGAAAGCTGGCTCCAGTCGGCCATATTGCCTCTCATTAAATTATTTTTAAAAGCCTTTTGGTCTATCCCTTATGTCTTCCAGGACTACATGACACATATGTTTTTCTTTTGTTTTCCCTTCACAATGTCCAGAGGTAGGCAATCGTATTCAATGCACAATATTGCTCTTTCTGTCTCCCTATTTTGACATCCTTGGCAAATCACTTTCTTCATGATCCCAAGATGATCCATTCTATGTTCCAGAGATATGAAAGAAAAAAGAATCAGGAGTTTTTCCCTTGAAGGTTTAGTTAGAAGTATAATTTTAGCTACCCTCTAATATAATCCAGTTTTTATCTCTACAGTGTCCAGAATCATACCCCTGGCCACTCCTACCTGCAAAAGAGATGAAGAGGTTGAACACTTCCTTTTCCAGTCTCTAGCATAAAGAAAGGCAAGGGAGAAGGGGCCTGATGAAGTGTTATATAGCTAACTCTCAGCATTTCCCACACTTGCTTTTCTTGAACCTTGTATTTACTTTTGTCACATCTCACCACAGTTCTCACATCACTTTTATAAACACCCCCAAAGAAAAGAAGGGAAAATCTTTTCCACCAACCCACCTGCAAGACTATTGTCTTTTCTGCCATCATCCTTGACATCTGTTTCTGCATCAGAAAAGCCAAAAAGAATCTTCTATCAAGGCAGCCCCCTCAATGCAGAAAGAAACATTATGGATCAGAGAAACCAAAATCTCCCTACCAGGTAGAAGAAAATGGAAGTTTGAGAATGTTCCAACATTAATAACTTGCATACCATCATATATGGTTTTAGAATTTGAGCTGCTGACAACTGCCAACTTTAGGCAATTATCAACTGGTTGGCCTACACCATCTGTAGTTACATGATATAATTTGCACTTTCACAGCCCCAAAATTCTAAACAGAGAAAGGAAAAAAACACGTATTACATATATGCATACATATAATTATTTTCTTTCAAAATTTTCATTGTCATTATGGTCACAAAAAGGCTACCTCACTGCCCAAATACCACATCTGTGCTCCAGATAGGCTTCATTGGCAAGGAAACCTTCCTCCAGTTACTGGGAAAAGATATAAATTTGTATATTACCAATTATTACATACTATTGATTATTTAGGGTATGGCCTGTAGACATCCAAGTTAACTGGACCAAACTTCCAATTTATTTCCACAGCCATTTAGTGACACTTATAACCAACTCTCCAGGCAGTAACAAAAAATAAAACACTACCTAGCCACAAAACATCAATATCAGACAGGAGTATAAGACAACCAGGAAACAAAACAAAGTTGGATCTTTGTCATTCAACCAATTCTGACCTCTGATACTCTTCCCAGACTTCTGGGCACTTAGATGCCAGGAAAGGATAGTTCAAAAATACTAACCAAGAAGATATTTAAAAATCAGTTGAAAAGATCAGAAGTCTCTTAGAAAAGGTGATGCTCTAATTTGTAGGTAAATGTATGTTGATCTTCCCATTATAACATCTTCACATCAAATTCCCTTGGTGTTTCCCAGCATTGTTGATTGAATAGTAGAACATATGAAATAAGCACTCAGCCAAAACAAATACCTTTGAATAATTCGTCAGTATTTTATATTTTCAGTCATATTTCATAAATAGGATCACAACCTTTGCATTTGAACAATAATAATTATCAATCTGTCTAGAATAATGCTTGGTACTTATTAAAAGTTAATAAATAATTTCTAATATTATTAATTAGATATCTTTGTTTTATAAAGTAAATAGGAAAGAAAACATACATATTCCTCCAAATCTGTGTATCTTTTTTATTATTCTTAGATCCACACACTTTAGTTGCCACTAAAAAGTGTACATACTATCCTGCCATTCCTCTTTTAATCGATTGCAATGTCTCTTGATTAACCATGAGTAGAATGATTTGCTATATCAATAAATTGTCTGAATTACAGAAAAATGTAGTAGACATGGCAGACAGCTGTTGAACATATTTAAAAATTAAATGGTAGTTAAAAGGCATGTATCTATACTAAAAAGTGTGCTATTCTATGGACAGCTAAATTACATAGGTGTGGTTTTCATCACTTGAAATTTACATTTTAATGGAAGCATTTTCATGAAATACTAGGTAAATCTTTTCAGGCCACTGACAAGACTCATTGCCTTTCAATCTCATATTGTTCTAAAGAGCCTCATTGACTAGATTAAAGTGGTGTACATAAATGTTAAGCATATGCAGAGTGTGCCAAAAATGTATACACATTTTAAGAAAGGAATAACTGTATTAAAATTGTATTCAAAACTATATTATAATACTCAATACATACCAATAACATTTACCATCTTGTATATTGTATCTTGTATCTCTTGTAATTGCAGAAGTCAAATGTGACTTGAGTACTATAAGTTTAGTAGTAGTTTAGTTTAATACAGCTTTTTCCTTTCTAAAGTTGTATACTCACAATTTTTTGGCACCCCCTGTATTTTAAATAATCAGGAAGCATTTTCTCTTTAGCAAACTAATTTCAACATTAATGAGCCATTTGTACTTTACAGTGGGGGGGGGGGAAATGAGAGTAAATATGACAAAAGAGTATTTCCCCAGTTAATACACAAGGAAGAACGTTCTAGAATCAAATTTAGGATTATTAACTCTTTGAAACCCAACAAGTATCATTATATTCCTGGTTCCACCATAAGAGTGATTGGTATATGGAAAATAGAACACTAATAAACTCCTATTTCTTAAAAAAGTAGCTGCAAAACCTTTGGAAAACATGCTAGATACCAAATACTTCCTAACTAAGGCCAAATCACCAACTGCAACATTGAATACCCCAAGTTCAAAGAACTGCATAGTATCACATAAGATCAATAAAAGTAAACATGTAGTATAGCTAGCATTTATATAGCACTTCCTTTGTGCTAGGGGTTATGGTAAGTGCTTTACACAACCAAATTCATTTAATCCTCACAAATAAACCTATGTGGTAAAAAACTATTATTTATCTCTGTTTTATAGATGAGGAAATCAGGTAAAGGCAAGTTAAGTAACTTTGTTCAAAAGGTCTACAAGTAGAAATTAACATTGTGTCCCCAATCTGTGATCTGACCTATTATAGAGTTTTCAAGGCACATATTCCACCATCAAAATATTTCCCTCACTTGAAATGTTTAAAAAGTTTCAAACATTTTAACTAGGAGTTCTAAAGTTATGCAAAAAATTGGGATTGACAGGCTCAATTCTCCCTGTGTGGATAGCCAGCCAGTTCAGGAGGTAGCTCTCTGAGTTCCCTCTTACTGCTTAGGGGGGTGTCTTCACCTGTGTAGAGAGTGTCACAGGCAAGGGACTTCTGAAGGAGCCACATGATTTTGCTGACTATCTAGTAGCTGGGAGATCACACACACAGATAAAGTGACCCTCTCACCTGGGTTTGAAAGTCCCATATTCCAGGAGCCCCTCTCTCCTGGGAAAACTGAAACAGCCATCTTATAGCCAGCATTGTCTTGGCCATGGTCTAAGTAGAAGGAATTGAGAGGCAAAGAACACAGGCCTCAGAAAAAGACATGTTCTAATTCTGCCTCTGCCACTTACAATATATGTGGGACAAACCACCTAACCTTTCAGAAACTTCGTTTTCTCTGTTTGGAATATAAGCATAATTGCCCAATTACTTTTTTAAAAATTAAATGAAAAACCATGGAAAGTTCCTGAAAACGTGTGTGACATAAAATTGTTGCCCAGGAAATAGTAGGTGTTATTACTTATATTCCAGGAATTATAAAATCAAACAGTAACTATATAAGCAACACTGTCTAGACAGTTTCTTTAATTTTTTTGAAAGAGGGGTATATTTATGATCATGATTATTTCAGTTTTTTTAAAAGTCAATTCATTTAACATGATTTATTTGTCAAAATTGCATGTTGAGTCATGCCCAAAGATTATAAATATCACGTAGTTTCAAAACTCCACTGATGAGTAAAATTCAAATAAACTTTTATAAAGTTAATATTTAAGTTGAAATATATTTACCTATTACAAAAGCATCTTCCTTTCAGGGGAATTTTGGTAAGAAAGTGGTAAACAGAAACAAAACTATCCCAAATGTCCAATTATCTCAGTGAAATTCTAAGTTTTGTAAACTAACAGAGGTTTTTATCTATCAAAGGTGGTTTGCACTAAGTACATTTTTAAATGCTAATTAGAAGAGAATTAACACATAACACTACTATTTAATTTGATGAGCTATGTTCAGTTTCCCAGAAAAAAAATTGATTAAATTCTTTCATTTTTGTATAAATAGTAAACAATTCTTTTTTAACTAATGATTACTTGTGTGCCCTATGTTTTTCTCTAAATACCTACTACAAATAAAATTTGTGATACTTGAATTTTTAAATATATGAAGAAAAGCATTCTGATTGATTAATTTTACAATTTAATCTCTGATTATCTATCTTTTGCTACATATGGGCTTTAATAAATACTCCCAACCATAGAGTGAAGAGTGAAACATTCTACAATGGGGTCTATTTTGCCTATCCAGGAAGTCTTGGTGTTGAATTGAACAAGAATTTTCAAATCTTACTAAAAATTTCATTTATTATAATAATTTATCTACTGTATTTTTGAATCATTTTATATTTGAGCTCATTAATTTTTCAGTTTATTATATGATACAATTCAGACTAAACAGTTCAAAGATTCTGAGAAAGAAACTTGAATTGCTCAGAGAAAGTGTAAAATCCCAAGTGTTACTAAAATCAAGGGACTGTCTTGATAAAAAATTTTCTGAATAGGTTGCAAGTTGGATACTTCATTTCAAAAACTCCCCACCCACAGTTGTTCTCTGAAGTGTGTCTCAAAGTCCCAACTAACCCTTCAATTCCTTGTCATAGAATATGTGCCAGTTTCTTTTTAAAGTCAAATATGTGACAATGAATCTTGAAACATTACAGGAAAGTGATTTAGATTCTTCTCATTACTGCAACATAGCCAAAAAAAAAAAAAAAAGAAAAAAGAAAAAAAAAGAAAAAAAAAATCCCCCTCTTGTTCCTTCTTTAATATCCTTTTTAAATAGATCTTGTAAATATTTTAAGAAATAATAGACTGCCTTTTCTGTTCAGATTTTCTTGTATTTCACATCATCTTATCTGTTCTCTGCTCCCAAATTTTTTGTTATCTATGAGTTGGATCCAGGTGATCCTTTCAGTGACTACTCTGCCAATCACTGAATGGATCACCTGGACTCCCCTTTTAAACATGTTTCAAATTCTGTAGAGAAGGTTCTAAATAAAAGTCTTTCTCTTTCTAATATATTACACTTGTAAAGAAGCATATTAGATCTGTTAAATAAGAGTATTTACCACTTAAATTTGTTATCAATGGTAAAAATAAATTACTTTACAAGTGGCTGGTTCGGATCCTCAGGAGCACTAAGAATTGCTGAAGTGACTTATTTATTCAGATGTTCTCCAGCTGTATTGTGCTGCCTACCATCATGCAATTCCACCCACTACACTGAACCAGCCAAGCAAAAATAGGTTCACCCAAATGCGTAAGAAAGCTTGTCATAAATCTGTAGCTCAGTTTTGTTTTTTAGGAAACAAAACCAAAAATAATACTGATTGTTTCACCCATTCTCTATTCTCCAAATCTCAGGATTACAAATTTTCACTACCATCTAACACCACCCCACCACCACCAAAAAGAATGTGTATATTGGAAGGATGAGCGCAAGTGGACAGTTCTCTGACAGGTCATGTTGATTTTTATATTAAAGGTTTAAATTATCTCTTTTCTGAATTGCGGTTACCTGGCAAAATAAACTGAAAGTTCATTAAAGTCTATATCTTTCCATCTGCTGACCATGAAATCTGGCCTTGGATTGTTAGAGGTAGATCGTTCAACCTGAGAGTTACCAATGAAACAAAACCAGTTTACTTTTCTCAACTAGTACTTGTAATGGTCTGTACATTGTTCCAACAAATAGCATGGAACATTTAAAAAATGGAAAATTTAAAAAAAAAACATGAATACACATATTATTTTATCATTTTTGTTCATTTATCATTTTTCATCAAGTTTTTTATATATTTGAGAACTCTGAAGTTGGTTTATTATAGTGCAAAAATTAAACATTTCAAAGTATTTAATTTTTGTCCTCAAGAAATTTAAAGTTTAACTTAAAACTTCAACTTATAGGAATAAACAATTTGATATTAAAGTAGAATGTTGAATTAAAAAGCAAAGGAAAATGAGTATTATCTGTCATTAAAGTAGAACAGAACCAAATAGTTTATTTTGCCATTTTAACAAATTGGTATCATCATTGTACCCTTGAGCCATCTTTCCCATTTATAGTAAGTCCAACATTTCTACTAGAATTAAATAAAATTGTATAACAAAATATTCCTGTTCCACTGTAACTCCTTTAGCTATGAACTCAATAGGTTTTTGTAATCCTTTATGGAATTTTTACCTAATTTTTTAATGTACATAAGCTAAAAGTTTCTTAGCCATTTTTACATGGTTAATAGCTTGTTTGACTGGCATTTCTCTTAAAAGAAATTTTTTTCTCTAAACTTTTCTCTAAATGCAAACAGAAATAGCCTTCTTTGTTCTAAGTATTTTGCAAAGTTTGTAGAATTTAAAGTGATAATGAGCACAGCTTTACACACTCCCTGGGTCTACAATTCCTTCCTTCTTCTCCATCTCTAACATTGTTCCAACTGCAGTAAAATTAATTGGAAAATAAAGCAATGAATGGGCTGGCATTGAAATTTTAAGCACAGTGGCTCTTATTGAATAACACCAAGCAAAAGGGCAATGTCTCTCCCTTCCCAGTGCTGGAAACCATAGAAGGGCTTAACACACCACTCACTATGATTAACTCTCTTCATTTTAACCACATAACTCTCAACATTAGGAAGTTAATACGTTGACTTGCCCAGGGACAAAGGATAAGATGTGCCTTAAATTCAAAAGTGCAATTCATAATAGGCCGTGGAGAAGGTACACCAGAAAATATCAGTCCAGGAGGAAGCTAGGCAGGTAAGCATGGAGTGCATGAGGTGCAGCCGAGATGGGGCTGGGACATCACAGGCAAAAGCTCAGCACCTCCAGAGAGATAGTTGCCTAAAAGAAGAGAGAGAGGAAGGAAGGAAGGAAGGGAGGGAGGAAGGGAGGGAGGGAGGGAGGGAGGTAGGTTAGTTAGTTAGTTTCATGTCATCCAATAATAAAAAACAAGAATTGGACAGATTTGAAAGGATTTGTGTTAGGAAGAATAATGACCCCTGCTAAAGACAACCACGTTCAATTCCTTAGAACCTGTCAATATGTTTGATTATTTGCCAAAGGGAATTGAGACTGCTGCATGTGGAATTATGGTTGCTATTCAGCTGGCCCTTAAAATAGGGAGATTTCCTGGATTATCTAGGTGAACCAAATATCATCACAAGGGTTCTTAAAAGTGGAAGAAAGAAACAGAAGAAGGCAGTCAGAGAAAGAGAAGTGACAAGGGACCAAGGTAAGAGAGATTCTATGTGGCTGGCTTTGAGGCTGGCAGAAGGGAACCATGAGCTGAGCAGTATGGGCAGTCTCTGAGAGGTGGAAAAGTCAAGGAGATGTCTTTTCTCCTAGAACCTCAAGAAAAAAAATTCAGTCTCACAAACACCCTGATTTTAGCCTGGTGGTAGAAAGGATAGAAAGTGAGTGAGTACTTGAAGAAATCGGCCTGGGTAAATATTTTATGAGGAGGACTCCCCAGGCAATTGAAGCAGTATCAAAAATACACTATTGGGATCTGATCAAACTAAAAAGCTTCTGCACAGCCAAGAACATAGTGAGTAAAGCAAGCAGA
>CAUYPK010101847.1:0-22040 GCA_963574355.1 Loris lydekkerianus | reverse complement strand
TTAAGACATTTATATTTTACATTTACTAAGTTTCACATGTACTCTTGTAAGATGCACCGCAGGTGTAATCCCACCAATCACCCTCCCTCTGCCCAACCTCCCCCCTTCCTCTCCCTCCCTTCCCTCTCCCTCTTCCCCATATTCTTAGGTTATAACAAATTCTAATTTGTTAAAACAAATTTTTTGACAACAAAATTCTAGAAATAATTCCAAAGTCCATCAACTGGGTACTAGTTGAATGTACTACTATAAATCTACACTGTGGAGTACTATGCAGCTGTAAACATGAGTGAAGGATATCTCTCCACACAGCTGTGGGATAATCTCTAGAGTGGACAGGGTTCTGCAAGACAAGAAGGAAAGAAAAGTAAGATGGACGGCAAAGGGGCATGTGATGTACTATCATTTTATCTAAGAAAAAATACATAGTTAATTTCAATAAGTACATAAGTTTTTATTGTAAAACAACAAATTATCGTTGTATATATTACATTTAAGGGAAGAAAGAGAGGTGGTGACTCATGAATACGATGTGGAATAATTAAATCAAGCTAACTGACATATTTATTGCCACAAATACATATCTTTTTTTGAGGTAAGAACATTTGAAATTTACTTTCTTAGTGATTTTGAAATGTATAATACACTCTTACTTACTGTATTCACCACTCTGTGCAATATGCCTCAAAGAAAGCATAAAATCATATCCCCTTATCTAATTGAAGGTTTGGACTCTTTGACCAGCACCTCCCCATCCTTCCCTGCCCCATCCTCTGGCCACCACCATTCTGCCCTCCATTTCTCTGCAGACCCTACCTGTCAGTGAGATAGCACGGCATGGTCCATTCAAATGTTGATGGACAGTTAAGTTGATCCATAACTTGGCTGTTGTGAATAGTGCTGCAATGAACATGCACAGATACCTATTTCTTCAACATACTAATTTCAAATCTTTTAGGTAAATACCAGAAGTAGGATTCTGGAATCATAAGGCAATTCTATTTTTATTTTATTATTATTATTATTTTTTTTTTTTGAAGAATCTCCCACACAGTTTTCCATAATGGTGACACTAATTTACATTTCCCCCAAGAGGGTAAAAGGATTATCTTTCTTCACATCCATGCAAATACTTACCTTTTTTGTCTTATTGATATCAGCCATTCTGATAAGTCTGAAGTGATATCTTACTGTGGTTTTAATTTGCCATTTCCTAATGATTGGTGATGTTGAGCATTTTTTCATATATCTCTTGGTCATTTGAATGTCATTTTTTGAGAAATGCTTATTCAGGTATCTGTTCACTTTTCACTAGATTATCTGTTTTCTTTCTAAAGAGCAGTTTGAGTTTTTTTATATGTTTTGAATATTAACCACTTATCAGGCATATGAGTTGAAAATGTTTTTTCTCCATTCTTACATTGTTTCTTCTTCGTCAATTGTTTTCTTTGTTTTACAATGCTATTTTTAAAAATAATCCCAACTGTCTGTTTTTGTTTCTGTTGCTTGTGCTTTTGGAGTTAAATATAGAAAATCATGGCAGTGACCAATATTGAGTAGCTTTTCTCCTATGTTGCCTTTTTAGTTTTACAGTTTCAGGTCTTATGTTTAAGCCTTTAAACCATCTTGAGTTGATTTTGGTGTGAGGCAAGGGTTGTATTTTATTCTTCTACATATGGGCATTCAGTTTTCCTGTTTATTCAAGAGACTGTCTTTTTCCCATATCATCAAAAATCAATTGATGGTATATGTGTGGGTTCATTTCTGGGCTCTCTGTGGTATTCCATTGTCATGAACCATCTTATGGACCTAGATAAAGAAGAATAATCTAAACCCAAACCCAGCAGAAGAAAAGAAATAACCAAAATTTAATCAGATATTAATGAAATTGAAAACAAAAGAATCATTCAGAAAATTAATAAAACAAAAATTGGTTTTTGAAAAAAATAAATAAAATCGATAAAACTTTGGCCAGATTAACTAGAAACAGAAAAGTAAAATCTCTAATAACCTCAATCAGAAACAGTAAATGGAAAATAACAATAGATGCCATAGAGATACAAAAGATCATCTCTGAGTACTACAAGAAACTCTATGCCCAGAAATTTGACAATGTGGAGGAAATGGATCAATACCTGGAATCACACCCTCTCTCCCAAGAAGAAATAGATCTATTGAACGTACCAATTTCAAGAACCAAGATTGAAGAAACAATAAAAAAATCTCCCAACAAAAAAAATGCACTGGTCCTGATGGCTTCACACCAGAATTCTATCAAACCTTCAAAGAAGCACTTATACACATACTGCAGAAATTATTCCCAAAAAATTGAGAAGGAAAAATTCTCAATAAAGTCATAGTCAGTAGATTACAGCTACACATTGAAAAAAACCCATTCATCACAATCAAGTAGGTTTCATTCCAGGGATGCAAGACTGGTTTAACATATACAAGTCCATAAAGCTAATTCACTATATCAATAGAAGCAAAAGCAAAGACCATATGATTCTCTCCAGAGATGCAGAAAAATCATTCGACAAAATATAAATTTCCAAATTTAACTAAAACAAATTGGATATCTGAACAAATCAGTATTCATGGAGGATATTTTTAAAGTGGCCAAAAAAAGACCTTCCAAACAGAAACTAATAAGGGGACATAGTTTCTTATATTTTGACAATATTATAAAATCAAATTAAATAAAAATATATGGTACGGGATAAGAAATAGATGTATTAGAACTAAATACAAATTCATATAGACACTCATATTTAATTAAATATTTAGGTTTTGTGTTTGTTTGTTTTTTTAAATAATGGCATTCAGTTTGGCTTAGGAAAGATCAGTTGTTTGATGACTTTTTTAGGTATTCAATTAGTTTGATAACTGAGTGTTTCCTGAAGACCAATTTGATAACTTAGTGATACTGAAGACCAATTTTTGAGCATACTGAAAGTGCTACATGAAGTAAAGGATTTCAATGTTCAAACCAGACTACAACAGAGAGCTAGATAATGCCAATTTTATTAACTTTGAAATTAGGAAAAAAATAAATAAAGAGAAATGAGGTGTGGGACGCACTACCCCAAATATGGCACCTTGGATTTATCAAATGCTTTTTCTGCATCTATTGATATGATCATAGAATCTTTGTTTTGCTTCTGTTTATGTGGTGAATCACATTTACTGATTTGTGTATGTTGAGGCATCCTTGAATCCCTCAGTCGAAGCCGACTTATCATAGTGAATTATCTTTCTGATGTGCTTTTGAATAAGGTTTGATGATATTTTGTTGAGGATTTTTGTATGTGTGTTTATAAATGATTTTGGTCTGTAGTTTTCTGTTTTAGTTGTGTCCTCTCCTGGCTTTGGTATCAAGGTGATAATGGCTTTGTATATTAAGTTAGAGAGGATTCCCTCCTTGTCAATGTTATGGAATAATTTCTATAGGATTATTATCCATTCCTCTTTGTAGATCTGGTAGAATTTGGCTGTGAATCCATCTGGTATGGGACTTTATTTTGTTGGGAAATTATTTTCATCACTGCTTCAACCTTGCTGCTTGCTTTTGGTCTGTTCAGGATTTCTATTTCTTTCTGATTCAGTCTGGGGAGGTTGTATGTTTCCAGGAATATCCAATTCCCCTACATTTTCTATTAAATAGTTTGTATGTGTGTAGAGATTTTTATAGTAATTAATGGATAATATTTTGTATTTCTGTGGTTATCATTTGTACTGTCTCCTTTTTCATTTCTGATTCAGTTTATTTGAGTCCTTTCTTTTTTATTTCTGGTTAATCTGGCTTGTGCTGCATATTTTTTCTTTTTTTATCTTTTCAAAGAGCTAATTTTTTATTTTGTTAATCCTTTATATATTTTGTGTGGCTTCCATTTTGGTTAATTCTCCTCTGAGATTTGTTATTTCCTTTCTCCTGCTGGCATTGGGTTTTATTTGCTCTGTTTTTTCTAATTTTTTGAGATGTGACATTAGATTGTTAATTTGTGGTCTTTTCTGTCTTTTTGATGTAGGCCTTTAAGGCTGTGAACTTTCCCATAGGACTGCTTTTACCATGTCCAATAAATTTTGAAATCTTCTCTCCTCTTTGTTGTGCAGTTTGAGGAATCTTTTGATTTCCATCTCAATTTCATGACTGACCTAAGGATCATTTAGCAACAGGTTGTTTAATTTCCATGACTTTGTGTAGATTTGAGTGTTTCTTTTGGAATTGATTTCTGATTTTATCCCACTGTAGCCTGAGAAGATATGTGGTATGATTCTGATTCTTCTGAATTTACTGAGACTTGTTTTGTGATCTAGGATATAATCAATCTTGGAAAATATTCCATGTGCTGGTAAGAAGAATGTATATTCTTTACTTTTCAGATAGAATCTTCTGCAAATGTCTGTTAAGCACATTTATAAGGGTCTAGAGTTCCTTTTAAATCCAATGTTTCTTTATTGATTTTTCTGACAGTTCTGTCAGTTGAGTGTTGAAGTCCTCAACAATTATGATGCTTCTATTTATTTTTTTTTACTTAGATCTAGCAAAATTTGCTTTATGAAAGTGAGAGTTCATTTGTTAGGTACATATATATTTAGGATTATTATGACTTCTTATTGAACTGCTTCATTTACCATTATATATTTTTTCTTTCTTTTTTTAATCATTGTTGATTTGAAGTCTATTTTATCTGACATGAGAATGGCTATACTTGCTCAGTTTTGGTTTCCATCTGCATGGAATATTTTTTCCATCCCTTTACCTTAAGTCTGTGCAAATCCCTGAAAGTTGAATGTGTTTCTTGGAGACAGTATATACAGTAGAACATCCGTAAGTTGACAACCTATGGGAACATAATATCCTGGTCAATATATGGAGGTGGTCAGTGGAAGTTCCTTTAAGTACATGTAGTGCATGTCCAGTGTGTGAAAATTAAGTCAACTTAAGGAGGTGGTCAATGTAAAGAGGTGGTTAGCTGTAGCGGTTTTGCTATACTTGGGTTATATTCAGTCAGTCTGTGTCTTTTAATTAGAGTTATGAAGGCTGTTCACCTTGAGTGTTAACTGCTATGTGGAATACTGTTCTTTTCATCATGTCGGATGATGCCTTGCTACTTTGCTTTCCTTCTTTTGCTACTGTTTTATAAGAGCTGTGAACTTTAACTTTTGGGTATTTTTACACCAGTATCTCTTGTGCTATTCCATGTGTAATGCACTTTTAAGCATTTCTGTAGGGCAAGTCTAATTGTGACAAATTTTCTTAAAGTTTGCTTGTGTGAAAAAAGTCTTTATTTCTTCATCACGTATGAAACTTAGTTTTGCAAGATACAAAATTCTTGGCTGGCAGTTGACCTGTTCAAGAAAACTAAAAATGGGGCCCCAATCCTTCTGGCTTGTAAGATCTTTGCTGAAAAGTCTATTGTTAGCCTAAATTTTCCTTTGTAGAGTAGTTGTTGTTGTCATCTTGCAGTACATAGAATTTTTTTTTTCCCTTCACTTTGACTTTAACCAGATTGATGATTACATGTCTTGGAGATGTCCTATATGCTATGAATCTTTCTGGTGTTTGATGACCATCTTGTATCTGGATATCTGAATCTCTGGTTATACTAAGGAAGTTTTCCTGAATAATTCCCTCAAATAGATTTTCAATACATTTTGCTTTTTCTTCTTCTACCTCAAGAATAACTAATTTGAATATTGGTTTGCTCCATATGGTCCCATATTTCTCTAAGTGGTTGTTAATTCTTCTTCTTTTTTTCCTCCTGCATTATTGACTGACAAGGTTAATTGAAAAGCCTAGGCTTCAAGCTCTGAAATTCTATAATTTCTCAGTAAATTTCTTCTGCTTGGTCTAGCCCATCATTAAAGCTTTTTGCTGTATTTTGAAATTCTCTAAGCAACTCTTTCCTTTCTTTAAGTGATGCTATATCCTTCCTGATGTTATCTCTCTGTTCAGTGACATTTTTACTTTTCCACTGATGTATTTTTTGGCATCTTTTGTTAGTTTCAACTTCCTTTTCAGTCCCATTCATCTTATTTGACATCATAGTCTGAATTCCTTTTCTGACATTTTGACAAATTATTTTTTACTGGGATTCATGGCTTTGGACCTATTGTGATTGTTTGGCAGTTTCAAACTCGCTTGTTTTTTTTTATGTTGTTTGACTTCTTTTGCTTGTTTCTTCTCCTCTGAAACCTCTTCTCTCAGCTCAGGGCAGCTTTGTCTGCAGCACACTTATTCTCCTTTGCTAGAAATGTTCCTACATTGTGAGAAGAAGAGGTGCCACGTGATACTTTTGTGACCTGTCTGGAAGACTGACCCATCCCTCTCTGGATGCACAGCAAGCCTGTAATGCAGCTGTTCTGTGTTGTCCTACTCCCCTTTGATCATCACAGTCCAACCTGATGCCGGATGATCTTGGTGGAGAGTAGTGAGCTGTTCCGCAGGTCCTGTTGGAGTCTCTGTCCACAGAAACTGGCACTGGAGAGATTGCTCTACCCAGTTCTCTGGCAGTGGCAACTGGGTGAGTCTATCTAGGCAGTGATCATGTGTGTCAGGGATGTGAGTATTCACTCTGCCCAGATCCAGGTGCAATTACAGGTCATGGCTAGTGGGTCCCTGGTGGAATGCTGGACCATAGGGGTGGTTCCTATCCCATCGTAGGTGGGAGTGGCTGTGCTGGGAAACAGCATGAGAACCTCAGAGACAGAACCACAGGGTGAGCATAAGTGTAAGAGCCCTGGGGGTGAAGCCATGCGACTGAGCCACTGGGAAGCTGGGGCCTTCTCTCCCTGCCCAGGTCCCAGAGAGGCAGTTGCTACAGGGCTTCTCTAGTGGTGAAAGTGGCACCTATTCTGCTTGAATCTCCCATGGTTCTTGGTACTCAGTCATGCAGTACACATAAGCATCTGCTCTTGCTACTGCCTCCCGGACTGGCCAGGGTGATGTGAGAGTAGCTGCAGCAATCCCAGCCCAGTGCAGACCAGGTGCTATGGACCTAAGAACTCAGAATGGCATCAACGGTAGCAACCCAGGAATGGAAGCCACCAGGTCCCTGCAGGGGCTGCTCTTTGGTGTAGGGTCTCTAAGCAGATCCCTGGTCGTTCTGGGGGCCACTGCCCACAGGTGGAATATGGAATTCCGGGATTCTCTCTTCCTGTCCTTCCCCACCTGTGGATGTCTTCCCAGCTACCTTCTGATCTTGCTGAGTGGATCACTCTGTCACCCTTTCCTTTGTTCTTAGTGTCTCTAGGGGCTTCTCTGCTGATTACCAATGCTGTCTCCAAGGAGGCCCATCTGCAGGTAGGCATCTATTTGGAACTTTCGACCTTCTCCTTGAGAGAAGCATGCATGGGCTCCTTCGAGTTCTAGGTCTTCCCGCAGCAACCTTACTATTTCCTCACTAATTATTGAGTAAAATAAAATAATCAATGTCTCATTTTACAGATATATGAGGATCATGATTTTACCCTTTCTTTTAAAATTATTAACATGTTTTTGTAATTTCTCTGTAAATTAAATTTTGTACATAAGTTTACTTGACTAATACAAATTTGAAAAAAAAATAGAAAATAGTTTATGACTTTCAAATAAGTTATGTGAAAATGTAGGTCATGAAATGAAATCTATCATACCAATTTATTTGTGTTTAGTTTTATTTTTTACAAATCCATAAGGGTTGTCTCTTACTGCCGCTCTCCCTGCAGGAGCCTTGCGGAGCTCCCACCTTAGCGTCTGTGTTCTCACAACACGTCTCTTTGACTGACTTCAGTCCAAGTGTGAGCAGATGCTCTCCCCTTAAATATTCCAGAACTCAACTCACAATAGGCTTAGAGTTTAGTAACATGTTAATGAAGGGTTGGAACACAGAGTGGAATTAATCTGTGAAGGATAAGGGACAAATCTAAATGCTAAATCTTCTGTATCTTTCTGTGTGGAGTCCATGAGGAATGATGCTCCAAAGAAGGTCATCATTCATCTCTAGCTGTTTGTCTTCGTAGCCGTGTCCCGCTGCAAAGCTGAAGAAGCTGTCATGCTTCTCATAACCTAGAATGAGAAAACTCTGCCTTTGTAATAATCTGCACAAAGATAAAATTGTGTGCCTAAAGAACAGGTCACCTAACTTTCCATCAGAAAGATCTACATTTAGATTTCTTTGTCCCTGAGATAGTAGAAAGGAGTCAATCATACATCATTGTGACCCATCTCACCCAGAATCAGGAGAGATAGTGCCTGAAACACCAAGTCCATCTTCTACCCTATGAAGAGACAGTTTGTGGACTTTCCAAATAGCTGTTTTTCATCTTGGTGTTTAACCTCCACATTCAATATTCAGCCATAGGAATAAATTTTTTGACAGCATAAAAAATAGTCACTTCTCACAGCTTCATATATTTTCATATTTTCTTATAAATATTAATAATAATAATAAAAGAGATGGGATGGCTCATGCCTATAATCCCAGAACTTTCAGTGGTCAAAGTGAGAAGGTCTCTTAAACCCAGGATCTTGGGGTTGCCGTAAGCTGTGACTGTTCCCTGCTCTCCACCCCGGGCAACAGCGTGAGAGGCTGTCTACAAAAGTAACAAGAACATTAAGTATAACAACCGTGGTAAGGTTTGCAATGGCAATGACTTAATGAAAGTGAAAAAATACATGTAAATAAAAGATTTTGAATGATGCTAGTCATGTTTCCATTTTTACAAATATAATATTTAGGGAAAATTTCTTAGTTTACTATTCTTTTTATTACAACAATTTTATTACCGCTCCCTTCCCCCCCAAAAAAGCCTATAAGGCTTGGCTACTAAACCATCTGATAGGCATCCCGTGTTTTATTTGCAAATAAAAATAAAATACAATTCCTTTTTGAATATCAGATTTTCTAGTCAGAATTTTTCCAGACAGTGTCTTAGCTCTTGAAGAGAGTGCTGTGATGGCTGTTTCTTTGCTCACCAAGTTAGATACGGCCTAGATAATCTAACATGGGTTCAGCTAATCTTTTGCTATTGTATTTGAGGTTTCATTAAAGTGTTTCAATGTGTTGTAATCCTAAAATATTTTCAGGCCATAAAATCACACACATGTTTCCTTTTATTATGCTCCCCAGTTTCTATTTTTATTACTATCATCATTATTATTTGTAATGTTGGGACTCAGAAAACAGTACCCTAAAACAAAAGATTTAGGGGCAGCCTCAGAAATAGCTATGCTCCTATCTCTCAGTCATAGTCTCTCCCCTGAGACAGGCCATGGAAACTAGAATCCCTCTTCCCCAGGGAAAAACATGGAAACCAGAACGTCTTTTCCCAAAAGCCAGCCGTAAAACCTAAAATTATTCTATGTAAAAACTGGCCATGTCAGGAGCAATGACCTTGGCCCCATAAAGGTTCACTGAAAAATCACTGATGTGAGACAGATTAACTGGAGAAAAAATACATATAATTTATGTTTATTTTAATTTAAGGATCCTATACGCAGGAGCCTTCTGAATGAAAACTCAAAGATACAGGGGAAACTGTCCATTTTTATGCTTAGAAACATAACTGGAGGAGAAAAGTATAACCCAGTCGAACAGGGGGGAACTCCAGCAGGCCTTGCCTGCCTGATTCCTCTCTGTCCCGCTGAGCATGCAAACCTTCCTTCGTCATGGCTAATTTTTACACAAGAATGATTTTAGGTTTATGGCTAGATTTTGAAAAAAGAGGTTCTGGCTTTTCTGCTTTGGAGAAGAGGGATTCTAGGGGCCATCTTCAGGGAAGAGTGGGATAGATGGAGAGCAGGAGGCAGGGCAGAGAAGAACCTTCGCTCCTGAGGACTTCACTTTGGGGCACCGTTTCCTGAGCCCCATTGACCACAGAGAAATTATCTGCTCTACCATGTTTGATGGCAGGTCACAAAACCCCTATTCTGAGAGGGCCCTGCACACACCCAGAAGGAAGGGAACTGCTCGGCTAGGCCGAGAAGATCTCGACGGGCAGGCCTCACTGGCCTCTGTCCAGTTCACCAGCGTAAGATCCTAGCCTTCCTTTCCCATTCAGTGTTTACTGTCCATACTTGTTAAACCTAAGGGTAGGAATGGACAATTTCCCTGTACCTCTACGTCTTCATTCCGAAGGCTCCCAGGCACACACGTTAAACACATTTATATCCTTTTTCTCCTATTTATCAATCTGCCTCATGTCAGTGATGTCTCAGTGAGCCTTCAAGGGGCCACGGGCCTTGGTTCCCGGAGCAGTGGAGTGTCCCCATAAGCGCATCTAATCCCGCCTGTGTCTCCCCCAGGCCTCTGAGGCAGGAGACAGTCTTCAGTTTTCTTGGTTTCTCTTTATGGCTCATTTTCTCAACTCAAACACCACACTGATTTCCTTATTTCCCTTAACATGTATGTTTCCTTTGTAATTTGTTTCATAAAAGGGTTGGAAATGTTCCTTTGTAATTTGCTTCATAAAAGGGTTGGAAATGTTTAGCATTTCCTACTGAGAATATACAGCCTTTGGGAAACCTCTGGGAGAAATGGACTTTTGTCCTTGTGCCATAGCAGTGCTGTCCTGGGGCCACTGATGGGGTGGAGCCATCCTGGGGAGCAGCACCCTTTAGTTTCAAATGTCATTTTAAATGAATAGAGGGTTAATACAATTAAATCAGCAGTAGGTTTACAAAGTAAGGAATTGAGGCAGAGTTTCGGTTTTTTACTATTAAGAAAAAGAATAAATAACTTCGAGTTTTTAAAGAATCACATGAGCAGTTTAAGTATGAGTCCTTGTCCAGGGAAAGCAAACACAGGGTCGACTTTTGTTATTCGTATATTACAAACATAGGAAATGAGAATTTGGTGCAATCCCATGAGATGATCAGTAGGGGTGGTCAATAATACCCTTGATTTTCGTTTGCCCACATACTCTCCCTGCCTGATGGAGAGTGTGTACAGAGAGTATCATGTATAGTATTATATATGAGGTTACTGACAATATGATATATGCAATCCAATTGCTGGGGAGGAAAGTAATAAACCTGAAAAGAATTTAATTAATTCTCCCCACAAACCTTACTCAGAGTTTACTATGCAACAATCATAAGTTGTAAATGTAGCACTTTTCATCACACTTGAATTTATTCCTCCAACCTGTTTCTTATTTAATCTGTACTTTAGCAACAGAAAGGATTCTTTAAGCTTAGACTACCCTCTTTTCACTCCAGAAAGACCTCCAAATATTTAGGGTTTTTAACTAAAATGTTAGGTAGTGATGACAGTTTCCTGAAAAACTTCTAAAATTTAGAAACTTCTTTGCTGTCCAAGCAAACAGCAGAATTGCTTGAATTAGTAGAGATAAGAAAAAAGATGACAGATTAGGAACATGAGAGAACTGAATGTTTCACTGCATTTAAAACTCTTTGTAATCAAAAAACTACAATTCTTATCTCTTTTAATTCCACGTTCTCTTATTTTATCACATATTGCTATTAACATGCCTTCTTTTAGACTTGGCACCTGTAGCACAGTGGTTATGGTGCCAGCCACACACCCAGCCCGGGTGGCAGCACAGGTTACCATAATTTAGCTACTTCGCTGTCTTAATTCAGATACAGTGAGGTTGACGACATCATGAGCTAGGTCACGGAAGCACCTTATTACTTAAAAAATGTGATGGACTTCATTTATTTCAAATATTTAGCGTTCCCTTTCACGTGCTCACTGCCAGGATGGCCTTGCTGCCCACCTCCAGGGCCCCGTTCTAACTACACCGCGTTTGGGTCAGATCTGCAGAGGCCACCTCCTCTGCACAGTGCTGAGGCCTCCTGGGAGGTGTACAAGAATCCCAGCCGATATTGCTAACCTTTGTATGTGATTTTCTCAGTAACAAACACGCAGAAAACTGGGAGAACAGCATGAGAAAATTAAAATAATTTCATCACGAGGTGGACATACAGTAAAGGTCTGGCTCAAAAATAGCAAATTGTAGACGGCCTCTCAAGCCGTCCTATGGCACTCCATGAAATTGTCTCTTTAGCCTTTTTTGAGGGGAAAGGGATGTGAGTGGGAGGAAGAGATATCTGATTTACCCCAAAGACAGGAAGATTCTTCCCCTCCAGGGGTGTCGATAGGCAGATCCACAAAGGAACGCAAGTCCAAGGACAAAACAGGACACAACTTGATCTCCACAAACTGGCAGGCAGACCTCCCTGCGTCCTTTCCCCGGGCGATTGAGATCAGCGTAAGCAACAGCCTCCTTTGTTTCCCAAAAGGTGTGCTGGCACACTCGGCTGTGAATGGTTATCTGTGCAGCTGATGATTTTGATTTCTCAGTTGTCAAGAGGCCAGAGGTGGAGGCGTGGCTGGAGCCCCGGGCTAGTGAGCCTTAGTCACATTAAGCTCTCCCCGGTTTACCTCAGTGAGCTAAATAACTGTGTTCAGCGGGAGCCATGACCCATGACTTGTGAAATTACAGAAAGCACAGGCTTGCTCTACTCACCTGCAAGCGCCAACTTTAAATATGTGCTAACGGTCAGGGGGAGGAAGAATGTGGATTTTAGCTCTGGACACGCTTTGCAAGAAGAACCTCCAGCTTGATCTTGAAGACTAAGTTGGATTTCAGAGGCAAGGAAAAAGGAAAATGCTATTCTTGGAGTTAGAAAGACACAAATCAGCAAACTTTTCTTGAAGGAACAAATAGAAATAGTTCAGGCGTTGGGGCAATGCTGTCTCTGAAACAACTGCTCAGACGCAGGGAGGTCTGCCTGCCAGTTTGTGGAGATTGTACTCTTGGAGCTCAAAATTAGCCTAGTCCATACATATGTGATTCTGTTCCAATAAAATTTGATTTACAAAAATCCATGGCAAGTTCACTGGCTGTGGTTTGCTGAACCCTGCTGTGATCTTCAACACCAAGCATAATAGGTGTCTGCCCTTATTTTTAATGTTCTAATAAAATGGAATTTGAAGGTAATGATAAATTATTTTCAAATTATTTGAAAATGGAGTCTATATCTGTCCTATATGTTAAGTTCTCTGGTCTCCTCACTGTTCTTGGAAACCTGGAACCTGGCTGACACAGAATTTCAGCCTGCCATTGTTCAATTATCGAGTAGGTACTGTGCTGGGCATTTCACTCTTACCGTTTCTTTAAGTCCTCACCTCACATGAGAAACAGGGTTGTGGCTACATTACTTGGGCTGCTAACATGCGCAAAGCCAGTAAGAAATGGATTCTAACCCCGATCCTGCGGTCTAGAAAGCATTGGTAGCTTAAGGTCACTCACGTGCATTCCTCCAGGTCTCTGTTAAACTGGACTTAGAGTCTTTAAGTGTTGAATGTAGATGCCACCTGAAATCATTCTAGAATAACATGAGACAAAGTGGCATAAGTTCAGTTTTTAATTCCAAACATTAAAACAATCCCCTGTCTAACCAGGGGATTAGAACACTAGCTAAGGCAACTCGGACTGCAGGGTTACAAGGACGGAATCACAGAGTTTTCCCGTAGGGTTTATCACCGTTTTACATCCTCTTTCATAAGACGTGTTACGACAACAGAAAATAAGAGTAATACCCAAACTGCCAAAATGATGATAAAGCTCAAAAAGGCATCTTTTATTATTTTTTCTATTAATATCTGTCAAACATTTTTAAAATGGTCCTAGCTATGCACAAACAGATTTGTTAAACCATGAAAAAAAAAATCTAAAACAAAAAGTTTTCCACACTGGAGACGCCTCCTATAGGACTTCACTAGATACTGCCAAGGATTATTTTTTATCTTTTGTTTTGAAGGGTTTAAGTGCAGAATGCTGGCTGCTTTTATTTCTTTACAGCTTAATTTTCTTTTTCCTTGTCAAGTAGAAAGTGCCCTAGGCAAAACAGAGAAGCAAGAAAATGCCAAAAAAACATGGTTTTTATACTTTAGTGTAGAAAACAATGATAAACCCTCGGGGGAAAGTAGAGTTTTTTTTTTTACTTCTTCTGTAAGTTACAATTACGTTTTCCCGAGGGTTTATCATATTGGTTTCTACACTAGACTTAACGTATGAAAACCAAGGCTGCTGCCTCCCCGGGTCACACGTCAAGAGGCGGAGGGTCCATCCCAGCCGTCTTACCATTCACACTTTGACTCTGGGTGAATCTGACTTCCCTTTTGTTTTTTTATATTAAAAATTTTTTTTGTTTGTTTTGCTTTTTGCCGGGGCTGGGTTTTGAACCCACCATCTCCAGTATGTGGGTTTGGTGCCTTACTCCTTGAGCCACAGGCACCACCCTGTAAAAATACTTGTTTTTAAAATGTTTCTTCATAAGATCTACTTTCCAGTATGTTTACCACTTTGATGGCTCCAGAATCTGGGCCCTGTTTTCCTGTATCTCTTTTAAAGTTCTGTGAGTAGAAAGACACACCAAGGCAGGAGACGGTGCCCACTTGCAACCCCGGTGATGTGTTCGAGGTGCTTGCCAGGAGCCCCACCTGGGCTCTCAGAATCACAAGGAGGGCTGTGTTTTTGACGTGCTCAGATGTTCTTTTTCCTTATTCCTGTAAAATGATCTTTGCCCTTTTGTTAATTAAAAGCAATAATTAAGAGTTCTTTTCATGCTCTGGATGGCAATACCTTTCCAGTTATACAAGCTGAAACTCTTCTCCCCCTTTTTTTGGTTGTCTTCCCCTAAATTTTGGTGGTTTTTTAATAAACATCAATTTTAATAAAATTTTAATAAAAATCACTTTTCCAATTTAATGTATTATAAGTCTGATTATAATTATGTTGAATCTATAGATCAATGTATTTTTTATCATGTGAAGATTTGGAACTTAACGCGTTTCTAGAGGAGTAACTTCTAGTGATCTGTTGTCCTGCCTGGTAAGCACAGCTAATAAGACCTAATAAGACTGTGTTGCACATGTCAGAATTTCTAAAAGAATAGAATTTTAGCATCCTCATCACAAAAAAAGAATAAATTGGTGAGGTGATGACATATACAGATTAATTAGCTTGATTAAATCTTTCTACATTGTATGCACAGATCAAACCATTACATTTTACTTCATAAATATGCACAATTGTTTGTCAATTATAAATAAATTAATGAAAATGGAATCCTACAAAAAAATAAACATTTTCTGAAATATTGAAGTGCTTATGTGGTCTCAACTTTTTAATATATTAATATGGTTTACTTATCAAAGTATCATTTATCGATTTTCTAATATTAAAACAACCTGAATACCTGGAAAGTGCTTGGATTTTCTTTGCTAATATTTTATTTAGGTTTATGCACCTACATTTTATGAATGATAATGGCTTATTCTTTTCCTTTATTGCAAAGGCCTGGTTTGATTTTACATCGAGCTTGTGCCAGACTAAATTTAAAAAGTGTGGGGCGTTTGGGAGACTTGCTGCATTTCTGTTTTGTTTTGTTTTTTATATTTTGTATAATTTTAGGGTAATTATTTCCTTGAGTGTTTGACAGTATATGCCTAAAAAGTGTATGGGTTTATGGTTTCCCTTAAGGAATTATTTTAATGTTTATGAAACAATTTGGGTTTTCTTACTTCTTCTTAAGTCACAATTTAAAAAATTATTTTTCCATTTCATTTAATATGTTAAATGTATTGATTATAACAGTATGCATAGCGTAGCCTTTATTATCTCTTCAGCCTCTCAGTATCTGTAGTTAGGTGCGCTTTTCATTCCTACTGTGACCTGCTCTGTGTGTTTTCCTGTGTCAGTCTTGCTCCAGACACGTAACAGAGCCAGCTTTGGGCTCCCGCCCTCTCTCATGTGTCCCTGCTATATTTCACATCTTCATTATTTCCCCATTTTTACATCTTCAGTTTTATTCTGCTGTCCTTTCTCTAACTCACAACTTGAGTGGTTATTTTTAATAATTTTCTACTTTTTTTCTCTTTGAATGAAAGTGTTCAAAGCTGTGGACTTCCCAGGAAAGATTGTGCTGCCACATTACCCCTCAACTTCGGCATGTGTGCTCCTGTTTTTATTCAGTTTAATGTATTTTGTATATGTTCTCTGTTCGGTGGGCTCTTCTTTGTCTAGGAGTTGTTTAGAATTTTTTAGTTTTTAGTTTTTTTTTTAACCCAATTCAAAGAATTAACATCTTTGATCAATTATGGAAATTCGACCGTTTCATTGGATCACTGTCTTTTATTCTTTCTCTCTGTTACAACTGATTTTGTATACGTTATTGATTTTTACTAATTGGGTTGTGGAAGATAAAATAATATAAAACATACTAATCCTTTGATATTTGTTAGGATTTGTGGATGGCCTAGTTTATGGTAATTTCTTGTGTATTTAAAAAAATGTCTTAAGTACAATGTGTGTGTATACACAAACACACACACACACATCCTTTTGATAAAACTTGTTTACAGTACAATGAAACATGAGATATCTTCACAACATATTTTTCTTCCTTAGTCTACCAATTCCCGAAAGAAATGTATGAAATAGGCAACCATGACAGTGGTTATGTCAAATTTCTTTTTCACTTCTATAAATTTTTGCTTTAAATACTTGATGCTATATTTTATATATATATATATGTTTAAAATGACTATATTTTTATTATAGATGAAATATTTATATACAGCACCATCCTTCTTACCGCTAGTGATATGTTTGCCTTAAAATCTAATTAGTATTATATTACTATTGTTTCAAGAGTTCTTTTTCTCAATTTTTTAAGTATTTGCTAATTTTTTCCATGTTTTACTTTATGTAATGATTGCAAGTAAAGTATAAGAAATATAGAAAAAGAAAAAAATCCTTTTATCATAAGGACACTTGTACTAGGCTGTTTATTGCAGCTCAATTTACAATCGCCAAAATGTGGAAACAGCTTAAATGCTCACCAACCCAGGAATGGATTCACAAGCTGTGGTATATGTACACCATGGAAAACTATTCAGCTATTTAAAAAAATGGGGACTTTACATCCTACGTATTAACCTGGATGGAAGCGGAAGACATTATTCTTAGTAAAGCATCACAAGAAGGGAGAAGCATGAATCCTATGTTTTTGATATGAGGACAATTAATGACAATTAAGGTCATGGGGGGGGGAAGGAAAAGCAGAGAGAGGGAAGGAGGGAAGGGGGTGGGTCCTTGGTGCGTGCCACACCTTCTGGGGGCAAGACATGATTGCAAGAGGGACTTTACCTAACAATTGCAATCAGTGTAACCTGGCTTATTGTACCCTCAATGAATCCCCAACAATAAAAAATATATAATAAATAAATAAATAAAAATAAAAAATAAAATACAATAAAATAAAATAAAGAAATATAGGAAAAGAAAACAAATCTTCTTTAGATATAACTCTTATAGTTGTCTTTCATTTATTTTCCTTTTTAACTTTTAAAATCAGTTTGAAATATTTGGAAGAATGAATGCAATTATAACTATTGTGATTACCGATACTTTGACTTCATTTCACTGCTCATATTTCTGAGCTTTATATTTGTCCTAATTTTATGTTTATTTTTATTCCTCCTTAGTTGTCATCTTTCGACTTATTTTTCTCCTGGTTACTTTCCCTCCCTCCTAGTTTGGAAGTTTAATAGTTATTCTTATTGCTTTGTGGGTTTCTTTATCAAATTTAACATGCATATTCTAAAAATTTCAATGTTATAATAATTGCATCCTATTCCTATTTCAAGAACCTCATATATTTGACTCTCATTGCTTTAACTTTCCATGATAGTCTTGTCATATTTTAATTCTATTTTTTAAAGTCATTAAATTAAGTATCATTATGTTTCACAAAGAAATGTTTATCATTATGTTTCACAAAGAAACGTTTAGATTAAAATGTACATACTTACATATTTACCGATTTCTTTGAACATTGTTACTGCGTTTCAGATCTCCCACCTGGGCCCATGTTTGTTTTTCTGGAGTCATCCTTCAAGATTTTTTTTTTTCTTTTTTCTTTTTTCTTATTGTTTGGGATTCATTGAGGGCACAATAAGCCAGGTTACGCTGATTGCATTTGTTAGGTAAAGTCCCTCTTGCAATCGTGTCTTGCCCCCAAAAGGTGTGGCACACACCCCAAGGACCCACCCCTCCCTCCTTCTCTCTCTCTCTGCTTTTCCTTCCTCCCCCCAGGACCTTAATTGTCATTAATTGTCCTCATATCAAAATTGAATACATAGGATTTATGCTTCTCCATTCTTGTGATGCTTTACTAAGAATAATGTCTTCCGCTTCCATCCAGGTTAATACAAAGGATGTAAAGTCTCCATTTTTTTTTTTAATGGCTGAATAGTATTACATGGTGTACATATACCACAGCTTGTTAATCCAGTCCTGGGTTGGTGGGCATTTAGGCTGTTTCCACATTTTGGCGATTGTAAATTGAGCTGCAATAAACAGTCTAGTACAAGTGTCCTTAGGATAAAAGGATTTTTTTTCCTTCTGGGTAGATGCCCAGTAATGGGATTGCAGGATCAAATGGGAGGTCTAGCTTGAGTGCTCTGAGGTTTCTCCATACTTCCTTCCAGAAAGGTTGTACTAGTTTGCAGTCCCATTTCTTGGTGCCAAACTGTTCCCATTTGATTGCATAAAATGATGTATTACGCTGTTATTATTGAGGTTAGTCTCATTATTGATTGACCTTATTCCTCTCTGTCATTCAGAGATATTACCACATGATATTCTGGCCTCACAATTGTTGAGTAGTGAAAAACCAGTGTGAACATCATTTTTTCGTACATCATTTGCCTTTTGCCTCTGGCCGCTCTCAAGATCCTTTGTTGTCTTTGGTGTTTTGCAGTTTACGGCAACAGGTCCCGTGTGGGGCACATGACTCTGAGTGGTGTTATCTTTCAATTATCCAGAAAATACCTCTGTCATTATCTCTTCAAAATTGCCTGTCTTCCATTCTTCCTTTTCTCTTTGCACTGTTCTCTATTTTAGTTATATATATGTTTTCTTTTTCTTTTCCTCTTTGTGGCATATACTAAACATTCTTTCAGATCTATCTTCTGGTTTACCAAGTCCGTTTTTGCGAGCATATAAGCTGCTTTTAACATAAGGGGAAATTTTAAAAACTTCAGTTATTATACCTTTGTTTCTAAAATTTCCGATTAGTCCTTTCCTAAAACTGCTTATTCAATTTTTACAGTTTCTGGTTCTATGCTTGTATGTATTTCCAATACTTTTTTTTTTTTTATCATTTTAGCATAGTGGATACTGTTATTGTATATTCTTACCTGATTTTTCAGTCTCTGAAGTTTCTAGGGTGTACACCCCCAGTTTTTTGTTTCTCTGCTTCCTTAGGTAGTCTGGAATATTCTAGTACACATGCATGTGTTTTAAGAATTCATCTGCGGAAATAGTTTGAAACTTAGGCTAAAACTACGCTTTTCCCAAAAACACTGTATTTAGTCACATCAGGTATTTGAGGGCACTTTCAATGAAGGACCAATTTATTTTAAAGTGAGTTCTCAGTTTGAGACTTTGGAGACTTGCTTGTGAATTCTGGTCACAATCTCCTGTAAGATCCTGTTTATGGTTTTTAATGACCAGCCCTTTTTTTTTTTCTTCTTTTTTCTTCTAATGAGAAAAGTCACTCGAGCTTTCCTGCTGTTTATTTCTGTTCTTACTTTTATTTCATGTTTCCCTTATGCCAGGAGCACAGCTGTGTCTTCTCCACCTCCGTTCACCATTGCTATCAGCTTTCCAGCCTTCCTTCCTCCACAGACTCTGTATTCTTAGCGTCTTGACACGAAATCAAGGAAGAAAGTCTTCAGCATTTGGTGGATGCCCCAAGGCAGAAGCCATGGTCTGAGCCAGCCTACCTTTCTAGATTCCTGATTGCACTTTATTTTTGTCTGCTTATAATTCTTTCTTTTTTGTCAATTTAGCAAAGAATCAGGAATATTTTAAAAATATTTTATTACCGGTATTACTCAAGTAATAAAGAAAGTAAGAAGAGAAGAAAAGGAAACTACTACAAGGAAGTCTCCACTCCAAAAAAAGGATGTAGCCAGAAAAGAGAAATGATGGCACCTGAACCCAAAACGGGTTTGTCAATTCTGATTTGTGTGCAGAACATCAAGGAGCACCATCTATGATCTGCCCCATTTTGCAGTGAAGCCATATTTCAAATGAGAAATACTGGATCTGCTTCTTCTAATTCTCTTTGTTCCATCCACAGGACTCACATAGTTTTTCCTTCACTGTCCTCCTGTCTTGTGCCTGGGACACATCTCTGGGAGTTGCGGGAGAACCTGGGTCCCCTCTGCTCCTGCCATTCTGTCTGCTGTCAAGATTACAGTGTTGGACTTGCAAGTGATGAGGGTGGAGGCACAAAACAAGTCACGTCTACATTTCCAGCTTTGTATTTATTTATTATATATGTATAAATATATAATACAAATATATTTATGTATTATATTTATTACTTGACTCACCCCCAACCACTACTTCCTGAGACTTCTAGCTCCAGAGATCTCTCTCTCACCTAGAGCTCAATTTCAGTCTGTTTTAGAATTACTCATCCAGCCAGCAAAACACATGCTGTTTTAAAACATTGACACACTCCTTTCTTCTGCTTTCTTTAGTGTCCTACAGTTTTGTGGTTATAGCTACCTTTACTGAAACTGGAAAGGAACACAGAGATAGTCACCTCAATCTGCATCGCTTCCCCGGGTCCGTCCTCTTTTCACTTTTGTTTGTATGGCATGTGAAATGTTTAATAAATAAACTAGCAGTCTTCCTTGTTAATAACTTTTTTAAAATTCTAACTAGAAATTTCAGGTAGTTTTAGTGGTTTGGGGGAACCCTAGTTCTTCCCATTGCTAGAATGAGAAGGCCTCACTAAGTTTTCCAGAAAGAGTCTTGACTCCCCCCACAGAGAGCGCTGACTCTCCCAAACGTGGTTTTGATAAACATCTGGACTTAAAATTTATAAGAAACTTAGCAATTGGCAAATAATGAGGATATTATTACTCCAGAAAACACTAACTCAGATAACTTAACCCCGTAGTTCCGGCAATTGTTTCAGTTACTTGGAAATTCACAAGGACTTGGAAAGGCTCTTAGACAGGTCTCGGGTCCTGTGGAAGCTTTGCTACATTTCTGAGGTTTCTATTAGAAACAGGGCTGCCCTGAGGCCAGCTAGGAGCTCCATGCAGAACAAGACCTTACACCACTTGGGCCTTTTTGGCTGTCTCTATTCATGATCTCATGCAGAAAACTTAAGATCCATTTACCTTGATTTCTTTATTTATAACAAAGAGTTGTTATAAGAAGCAAATAAAATAATAGATTAAAAGCATTTGGAAAGAGGAAAAGCTCAACAGACATGTAAAATGAAACAAGTCTTGTTAGAAGTGCAAATGAAGTCCCATGAGACTGTTTAAAACAGTGCAGATGCCCAAGAAATCCAGTGAGCACCAGGGCAACTTCAGAAACTCAGCCAGGATAACAGCCCCTCCCAGCACAACGGACCCTGAAGTGCTTCAAATCTTGCAAGATTTTTAGTTGTTTTCCCCGTTGAACGGTGGGGGGGGGGGGAGGGAGGGGTGGCTGTCAGACTAAGACAGTTTAAGAGTTAAATCCTGGGTGACGCCTGTGGCTCAGTGAGTAGGGCACCAGCCCTATATATCAAGGGTGGCAGGTTCAGACCCAGCCCCGGCCAAACTGCAACAAAAAATAGCCGGGTGTTGTGGTGGGTGCCTGTAGTACCAGCTGTTCGGGAGGCTGAGACAAGAGAATCGCGTAAGCCCAGGAGTTGAAGGTTGCTGTGAGCTGTGATGCCACAGCACTCTACCCAGGGCGATAAAGTAAGACTCTGTCTCAAAAAAAAAAAAAAAAAAAAAAAAAAAGACTTAAATCCTGAAAGTGGTAAGAGTACAGTAACCATAATTTATTCTCTTTTTTTCTTATATTCTTTTTATTTTCTTCTCATTTCTTTCTTTCTTTCTTTTTTCTGAGACAGAGTCTTACTCTGTTGCCTTCAGTAGACTGCCGTGGAATCAGAACCTCAAACTTCTGGGCTCAAGCAATCCTCCTGCCCCAGCCTCCCA
>CAUYPK010101845.1:0-43735 GCA_963574355.1 Loris lydekkerianus | reverse complement strand
ATAGCTTTCACCTCATTTACTTAATCACAGTGTTAAGACATTTGTGTTCAATACTTGATAGATTTGACTTGTACTCTTGCAATATGCTCCATAGTTGTGGTCCCATCATTAACCCTCCCTCTATCAAACCATCCCACTCCTTTCCTATCCCTCTCTCCTTCCCTCCTTCATCCTAGGCTATAGTTGTGATTCATCTCTCATATGAAAGTGTGAGTGATTATAAATTTTTTTTATTTTCAGTTTTTGGCTGGGGCTGGGTTTGAACCCACCACCTCCAGTTATATGGGGTGGTGCCCTACTCCTTTGAGTCACAGATACTACCCTATAAATTGGTTTTATACCAGTACTGAGTACATTGGATATTTTTTTTCCATTCCTGAGATACTTTACTAAGAAGAATATTTTCCAGCTCTATCCATGTAAACATTCCATCTTTTTTTACTGGTACATAGTATTCCATGGTATACAATATACCATAATTTATTAATCCATTCATGGCTCGATGGGCACTTGGGCTTCTTCCAAGAGTTGGCAATTATGAATTGATCTGCATTGATCTAGTGCAAATCTCTTTGTTGCCAAGTAATTTTTGGTCTTTTGGATATACAACTATATTTTCCTAGTAGAGGAATTGCAGAATCAAACAGCAGGTCTACATTTAGATCCCTGAATGCTCTCCAAACTTCTTTCCAAAAGGAATGTACTAGCCACCAGCAGTGCAGAAGTGTTCCCTTTTCTGCACATCTATGCCAACATCTGTAGTTTTGGGATTTTGTGATGTGGGCTACTCCTACTGGAGTTATATGATATCTCAAAGTGGTTTTGGTTTGCATTTCTCTGATGATTAAAGACGATGAGCATTTTTTCATGTGTCTGTAGACTGTGTGCCTGTCTTCTTCAAAAAAGTTTCTCCTCAAGTCCCTTGCCCACAATAAAATGGGATCACTTGTTCTTTTCTCATTAATAACTTTGAGTTCTCTGTGGATTCTTTTTATTAGACAGGTAGATGTATGGAACAGAATTGAAAACCAAGAGATGAACCCAGATACTTATAGTCATTTGATCTTTGATAAGCCTATCAAAAATATAACTTGGGGAAAAGATTCCCTATTTAACAAATGGTGCTGGGTTTCTGTCTCCTCTAACAAAAATTGACTCTCAGTGGTTAAAGGACTTAAAACTTAAGACATGAAACTACAAAAATGCTTGGAGAGACTGCAGGGGAAACACTTGAAAAAATTGGCCTGGGAGAATACTTTATGAGGAAGATCCCCTGGGCAATTGAAGCGACATCAGAAATACATTAGTAGTATCTGATCAAACTAAAAAGCTTCTGCACTGTCAAGAACACAGTAAGTAAAGCAAGTAGACATCCCTAAGAATGGGAGAGGATTTTTGTAGGTTATATTTCGCCACTGCATTAAAAAGATCATCTCCTCTGTTCAGAATGGAGACCTAACACAAGAAAAACCATCGACATAGTGTCTCAACAGTTTCTGCTACACTCCTCCCTCACCAACGCTGTGTACTGCTCAAAAGAGCAGAGACCTGGACACGGTACAAGGGCAAAGGAGATGCTCTGCCAAGAGTGTCCAACCTTTTTCTCTTCTCCTACACATTGGAAGAGTAAGAGTTGTGTGGGACCACAAAAATGCTAAAGCTGATGAGCAAAAACAAGAAAAAGTCATGCATGATTTCTGCAATATCTAACACTACAGATAAGCAAAACAGGCCTCAAGTAATTCACACACAGCCCGTGACATGCCTGGATGGAAGGATGCGTGTTACACTGACCTACGTGCCCAGGTAGGCTATAAATCTGTGGCTAGAAACAGGGACATAAAGACATGATGGGAAGTCTCTGTAAATAGGAACTAGAGGCTGACAAAGAGTAATACGAAAACACTTTCAAATCACGGACTTAGTTGTACATGGGTTGTGGAGATGGAGAGGGCTTCTAACTAATAAAAACGCAAAACAGCAGCAACAACAAAATTATCACATGTGCTTAGAATATGCTGGGAACTATCCCAAATACCTTCAGTTAACTAATGCCCAATGCTCACAGAAAGCCTATGAGATAGATGCTAGGCTGTCGCCACTGTACAGGTGAGCAATCTGAGGGGCAAGTGGAGTAACTTGCCAAAGGTGTCCCAGGATTTGAACCTAAGTAGTCCAGCTGTAGAACACTGTCTTATTCATAAACTGCAAAGACTATAAACTACAAAATTTAAAAATGCCTGGATAAAATAAGGTTCTGATATAATAAAATCGTCATAATTTCCTTTAAAAAATAGGTTAGCTAATCCATAAACTAGCTAAAAAGCAGTAAGTTGATTGCCCTTTCAATTATTTTTTTTTTTAAATAAAAAGCAGGAAGGAGGTTTCCTAGAAGTATCTGTGACCCAAGATTCACTGATCTTATTTCTTGTGGCACCAGCCCAAACTCTGAAATAGTCAATCTTGATATCAAATTCTACCTGTCTGTAAAACTGCAAGAGTGTCTGGAAAGTACAGGCTCTACACTTAGGGGTGTCACTTACTCTCAACAAGTGTGTTGATTCATTCACTAAATATTTGCTGAGTCCCTACTATGTACTAGAATCTGTTTCAGGTACTTAGGATACATCCGTGAACATACCAATGGATATCCCAGTTCTCACAGAGCTGATTATACTAGTGTGGAAAGATAGATTAAGAAAAATCATAATAATTAAATTATATGAAATGGCATAAGGTAAAGAAAGCTATAAAAAATAACAAACAGGGCAGGGTCCCCTGAAAGGGTATGATTTGAGCAAAGACTTGAAGAACATGAGGGGTGAAGGAAGCACGTGCCAGGCAGAAGAGGCTGCCGTGGCAACAGAGGAGGAGCACGCCCTGCTCATCTGCAGCAGCACGGGGCCAGGGTGGAAGGAGGACCACACGGAGGGGCGGCTCAGAGAATGACTGGGAGCCAAACTGTGGAGGTCACTGGGAGAACCTTGGCTTTTACTCTGAGTAAAATTGAGATATATTAAAGAAATCAGTTTGGAGCACAGGAATGACATGATCTGATTCATATTTTGATCATTCTGCCTTCTTTGTTGAAAACCGAATGTCCATGAGCAAGGGTTGAAGGGGAAAGACCAGTTAGGCAGCTATTGCAACATCCAGGCCAAAGATGATGTTGGTTCAAGCCCACATAGTAGCACTGGTGCTGGCAATGAGAAGTGGTGGACTGTGGATGTACCTTGAAGGTAGAGCCAATCAAATTTCCCAGTGGATCTGATGTGGGATACGCATGAGAGCACAGTTAAGGATAACTCCACGTTTTGATCTAAGGATGGAATTCCAATAGCTACCAGCAGACTCCCAGAAGGTGGAGCAGGACTGGGGAAAAAGAACGGGAATTCCATGTTGGACATGCTAAGTTTGATGGCTCGGACATGCAAGTGAGGGTCCTGAGTGCAACTTGAGCTCGATGTGTGAGTTATAAGCCAGGGGAAAGGTCTGGACTAGAGATAAACATTTGGGGGCCAGGTGCAGTGGCTCATGCCTGTAATCCTAACACTGGGAGGCCAAGGCAGATGGATTGCTTGAGCTCAGAGGTTGAAGACCAATCTGAGCAAGAGTGAGACCCCATCTCTACCAAAAAAAATAGATAGATAGATAGATAGATAGATAGATAGAAGATAAACATTTGGGAATAAGCTTCAGGGTCTTCACTTATGACATGGAATTATTACCAGTACCTACTTATTAGAGATTTAATTTTGACAACATAGGTAAAGCACTTAGCACAGCTGGTCACGTAGCAGAAATGCAACTTATCTCAGCTAAGTGGCAATCATAGTACTAGTTAGAGAAAACTGTTTACATTTCTCATGTTCCTTAGACATCACACTGAATCTTCCCACTCAATAGTGAGAAAAATTCACTATAGTGCACACACAACATAAATCTATAAATATATAAATTTTTTTTTTTTTTTTTTTTTTTTTTTTTGAGACAGAGTCTCACTCTGTCACCCTGGATTGAGTTCCATGGCACCATAGTTCACAGCAACCTCAAACTCTTGGGCTGAAGCCTCCTGAGTAATTGAGACTACAGGGGCCCATCACAATGCCCAGCTAATTTTTCTATTTTTAGTAGAGATGGGGTCTTTCTCTTACTCAGACTGCTCTTAAACTCATGAGCTCAGGTAAGCCACCTGCCTCAGCCTCCCAAAGTGTTAGGATTATAGGCGTACAGTCACCACTGCACCTGACCTAAAAATACATTTCATTCGTAAGGAACTGCACTAACATCCTCACCCTAGCCCTGGCCTCTGACCCTGTCAAGGAATCATCAGATGATCCAAAAATGAAAGAGGGATACACACAGAAAAACGTCACCCATTTTGAGACGTTGAGAATACACAATGATCTGCTTTGCCGTCAAAATGGATTCTTATAAAAATAGCCTGTTTAGGATAAATACTCACCCCACTCCAGCCTCCTCTGTATATAAAAGGCAGAACGAAAGCGAGGCAGGTGAGAGCAGACGTCGTGAGCATGAGCATCCGATGCACCTGCAAGGGGACGATAAAGTGTGAAGCCAGTCCACTAAGTAAGGAAGGAGCTGGTGTTACAGTGGGGAGGGACCTGGGGCAGGATCCGCTGAAGGCATGCATCCATTGTCTGTTTGTTTGAGCGATAGGTTTTGACTATGTTGCCCCGGCCACCCTCCCTCAAACTCCTGGGCTAAAGGGATCCTCCCACCTCAGCCTCCTGAGTAGCTGGGACTACACATCTACATCAATTGGCATCTACTCACAGCTTGCGGTCAGTAATTAGGGGGAAAAAAATCTTAGTGTAACACTAAACTTTAAAGAAAATCCTAAGCGCCATCCTTATCCTTCAAAAGTTTCTGCCAAAATGCCTACATACAGTAACTAAGAAAATACCATGAAGGCTACATTGAACAGTTTGATGAGAATATTTCAGATTGTATATGAATCCCGCACGTTGTACCCCTTGATTGTACTAATGTACACAGTTATGATTTAACAATAAAAATAAATAAATTAAAAATAAAAAGTTTCTGCCAAGACTTCGCCTGCACAGAGCAGCAAGAAGGGATGTTTCACACACAGAGCAACCTGACTTACTGAGCAAGCCCTTCCTGTCCTTTTTTAAGATATTTATTAAACTCCACCACCAAGTGCAGTGCTAAGACAGCAAGGAAACAAAAATGCTGTCTCCTGAGGAGCTTCAGATATAATTGAGTAGATAAGAGAAAAATATGAAAAATGTGTAATTCATGGTACAGGTTAAGAAAATGTTAAGTGTGAAAATAGGCACTGTTCGTGGATTATGCCAAGACAACTGGTATAAACTGAAACTATCCTGAGAAAAGGAGAACGTAAGGTCACCACCTAGGACCCTACATATACATGTGTGCATACATATAAAAATATGTAACGCTCAAGAGCTTCAGGTTGCTGTGAAAACTCTACCAAAAGTGACAAAGTGAGACTCTGTCTCAAAAAATATATAACACTATGATGTATGTGTGTGACCTCCCCCCCACACACACACATCGTTGTTTTAAAGGCAGTTGAGGATTTGAACTGATAAAGGGAAGACAACAAAGCATCTTGCAGTTAGGATCCACAGGAGCGGATGTGTGTGTGAGAGAGAGAGTCCAGGAAAGAACGTTCTTACATGCGAAATCAGAGGCAAAGACACACAGAGCAAGGCACGCAGACCACAGAGGACAAATAAAACAGGTCGGCCCTGCCAGCCAATAGCGAGCAAGCAGTTAGATTTGAGGTAAACCTCAAAAGCTGCACGTTTATACGAAGCATGAAGGATATTCACTTATAAAATCTAAATTGTTCTTCAAGCAGGCAGGTAACTCCATGAGGACTCACCGATCTCCCACTATATGTGCCAACGTCTGTACTCCATGACTCATGAGAGAGAAGCTTTGTTTTGCTCTATTTTGAAGAGTACTTACTGATTCTTGCTTATGTTCCTATTGGGAAATTGCCTCCCCATCCCATGCGAAAAAGAATACTTTCTCGGGCGGCGCCTGTGGCTCAAAGGAGTAGGGCGCCGGCCCCATATACTGGAGGTGGCGGGTTCAAACCCGGCCCTGGCCAAAAACTACAAAAAAAAAAGAATACTTTCTCTTGAGGTAGGAAGGAGCTTAAACTTAAAAAAAAATTTTTTTAATTTAATATTTTTAGTTTCTCTTTCCACCCACACAGAAGACAGGCAAAGCTGATTATCCAACGTTCATCGGCCCATCAATCAGGTGTATCTCTTTCCCTCTGTCTTTCTTAATCCATCCTTCCTCAGTGCAGTAAATACTCCTCCGACATCACCCCTCACACACAAATAGAATTGTAAACAAGAATCACCTGAGTCCCAGAGTCTTCACGACAAAGGGCCTCACATGGTCCTGACATATTCTCCAATTCAGCCTCACTCCTCATAAAGCCATTTGTATTCTGATCTCTGTGAGCATCTTATGTCTGTTCTCAACTGGTTAGGAAATCAAATGGGAAAAAAGAGGATTCCAAATCTACAACTGTACTCACAAAATGCACACACACGCATACATACTCTTTCATGTTGCAATGACCAAATGATATCACCTCTTGCCTTAAGAAAAAAAAATTGCATTAAACCTTTTCCCCCCACCTACCTGAAACCAAACCGCTTCACCAAGGAAGAACGTTTTTGACCAAACAGGTTTGAAGAACCGGGCGAGCAGTACACCTATGTTAACAGTGGTAATCCATGCCACAAACATTAAGGCACCTATGGGTGAGAAAAACACAAGGGTTGATTCCACAAACGAATCAGGCTGCTTCTTAAATGACCAAGCCAAATGCTCAGAAAGTATAAATAGCCAGCAAAATATATTCAGCTGACATGAGCACAACCTCAAAAGACCCTGAACAGCGTGGCTTTACCACCACCACACTTCCACTGTTTGGCACTTCCGTAACTCACACTGCGTGCCACCGTAGGGCTCCACGCGTGTGTATCTAGTTCATCGTGGCGGCCGCCCTACGATGTAGTTACAATTGTTAGTCCACTTGTGCTGCTGAGGAAACCAAAGCATGGAGGAGTGAAGTACCTTGTCCAAGTTTACAAAGTCGGGGTGCGGACACCGTCTGACCTGAGCCACTACACTCTTAACTGTTATATGAATGCAGCTTATCTGTCGTCATTTCAGAATCATCTCACTCCAGAAAACAACAAAAACCAAACAGGTGCTTTGTTTCTGAATCAAAACACTGCCCTCTGGAGCTCCAAGGTGATTGGAAGCAAATTAACAATAAGAAAGTTATTTTTAAGCTTAACTGTGGTGAGATTTACAAAAAATATATTAGAATGGATAACTCTGGACAATATAAAGGGAATATACCAAATAAGGAAAGTTCCCTGAAGCCCTAATAATTTGTAATAGTATGGTATACACTACACTATTCTCCTACTTTTAAATCCCATCTTTGTAACTATAAGCCAGGCTACTTTTCAAATGGAATCAACTTTCCTCTGTAGAACCAGAGCATAAGAGAGTCTTGATTTTAGGCTATTGCCGTTCTAATTTGGTCCCATTCTTCATTTATCTATATCATACCTAAGTATAGCACTGGGTACTTTATATGCCTTCAAATACTTGTACATTGACCAGTTCAACAACAAAACTATATCCTGAAACCAAATTATTGTTACAATCTCAACTTTCAGAATGAGAGAAAATATTTCCATTGCTACGAATCTGACAAAGAGCTGATAACTAGAATTTACAGAGAACTCAACCTAATCAACAAAAGAGCAAACAATCCCATTTATACATGGACCAGAGACATGAACAGAACCTTCTCAGAAGAAGATAGATGAATGGCCAACAAACATAAATAAATGTTTATCGTCCTTAATCATCAGAGAAATGCAAATCAAAACCACCCTGAGATATCACCTAACCCCACTAAGAAAAGCCCACATCACAAAGTCCCAACACTGCAGATGCTGGCGTGGATGTGGAGAGAAGGGAACACATTTACGCTTCTGGTGGGATTGCAAACTAATACACCTCCATGTAAATAAGTATGCAGAATTCTCAAAGACCTAAAAGTAAACCTTTCACTTGATCCCACAATCCTAGGTATCAACCCAGAAGGAAAAAAAAAAATCATTTTCCCACAAGGACATTTACATTGAAAGGTTAACCACAACCCAATTCACAATCTCCAAGACTTCAAAGCAACCCAAGTGCCCATCAACTTGTGAATGGATTAATAAACTGTGGTATATATATACATACCATACTATTCAGCCATAAAAAAGATGGAGATTTTACATCTTTTATATTTATCTGGATGGAATCAAAGAACATTCCTCTTAGCAAAATATAGCAAAAATAGAAAAGCAAGTATCCAAAGTATGCTATACTAATATGAAACCAATAGATAAACAACTACATGCTCACATGGGAGAAAAACACATTTAAATTCAAGTGGAACGGAGGGGAGAGGAAAGAGGGAAGGAGGCAAGATGGGTCAGCTCTCACCTAATGTGCTCAGTGTAAGGGTATACAGCACACCCCTGGGTGAAGAGCCCAGCTACAACTTGAACTTTACCTAACAAATGCAAACAATGTAACCTAATCATTTGTACCCTCATATTAATCTGAAATTAAAAAAAAAAAAACAATCAGAATTGCAGATCACTCCTATTAGCATTTATTTTAGTAAATAGCAATATTAAATCTCATGAAAGTCAAATTAATTAACTCAGTGATACTCAACCCTGGTGCAGTTAGAAACAACTAGGTTAATTTTTTAAAATCATAGATGTCTTAAAATTTCTATTAGTGATTTTAATGTGCAGTCAGGGTTAAAACCACTGCATTAGCTCTACTCTCCATTTTTAATAAAAATTAAGAAACATTAAGATAGATGATGATATCTGCAAATGTTAATCTTTTTTTTTTTTTTTTGAGACAGAGCCTCACTCTGTTGCCCTGTGTAGAGTCCCATGGCATCATAGCTCACAGCAACCTCAAACTCTTATCTCAAGCAATCCTCTTGACTCAGGTTTTCTGTTTTTAGTAGAGATGGAGTCTCTCTCTTGCTCAGGCTGGTCTTGAACTCCTGAGTTCAAGCGATCCACCTGCCTCAGCCTCCCAGAGTGCTAGTGATAAGAGGCATGAGCCACCTCACCCAGACAAATGTTAATGTTTAAACATAAAAGACATATGATAATCTGCCAAATTATGCATACCACCATTCCCAAAGCAGCCACCACCGAGTCCTCAGGTAAGTTTATCACAAGGCAGTAATAACACCACCAGGATGACTCACCATGAGCCTTCAAAAGAAGCAAAGAATGGGATCCCCCGATGCTCTTTGCACACTCCGTCACATCATGCTTCTCATATGTAATCAAAGGTTGCTCAGAGTGCTTGTAAATTCGACCTGAAAATTTAAAAAAAAATTTTTTTAGAGAACCATGTCCTCAAAGAAAAAAAAAACATTGAGAGACGAGTATGGATAGAAACAAAATGTCTTAAGGTAATAAAAAATAATTAAATATCAACAGAGATGTCATTTATAACAAAAGCAACATAAAGATATACCCAAGAGCACATAGTGTTCTTGAAAAAAATTAAAGAAATAATGTAGCCACCCCAGAGGGGAATCAAAATAAGGATTAGGAATGGAGAATTTAGGGTAAAAGAACTGGTGGAACATCAGAGATGAGTTAAAAAATAAGTCAAAATCATTACTGTGAGTTACTGTATTTTAAAAATGTCAAATATAACTCTTGAAAGAGAATGCGTGTTTTTGAAAATCTACAAAGCCATTAACTGCCACCTGCATCTAGAATCCTAGAATAAACGAACTGAAATTGGGCGAATAGAGGACAAAAAAAGCATTTTGATGAGAGGGTATTTGACACATGGTCAGTTCAGACTGTATTTGACTAACAAAGAAAAAGCCTAACTAGTAGTGACATAAACAAATTATGTATGTATGATGTTATTATTTATTAGGATGTATCTTATAAAATTAAATCTGTGAATATATAGAATTAATCCAAGCGTGCACACGCGTGTGCCTCTTCCCTTGAGGAATCCTCCTCCCAAAGACACAGGAAAGTTTAGAATAACTTTTTTTAATGGTGGTTAAAAAAAGAAAATCAAAATTGTAAATGAACTCAATACACAACATTAAGGAGAAGGAATAAATAAGTTATGGAACATACATATTTTTAGAGCACTATGCTAGTGTTAAAAATAATTAAAACATTTACTATCACAGATATATATGAATCTTTGTCTCAAACACATGACAAATATGAAGCCACAGACTACATCTCAAAAATTTTCAAAAGGAAATGATTATACAGTATACAGATTATCTGTCCAAAATGCAATAAAATTTAATACTAAAAAAATCTAGGGGTAAAATAGTCCACATACTTATAAACTGCTCTTTTTAATAATCCTTGGGTTAAATAGGAAATCAAAAGTAAAAACACAAGTCTTCTCAGAGATGTTTAACATGAAGACACGTGTGGTATCAAAACACACATGTTGTTGTGTTTATTTATTCCCCATGTCTGGCAACACTGGGGTAATCTACTGTATGAATTTTTCCTAGCTAGTGTGTATGAAATGGGATCACTGTATAATTTCCTACTGGTTTTTACTAATCATCCATGAGACTGTTCTTACGTGATCTCTCATCTCTTATGAAATAGTTTTCAGTAACTGTCTTTTATTTAGATCATTTATTTATTGCTTTCTCGTGATTTCCTCATCTATTCTGGATATTTGCGTACAGGTTTGTTGTATACATAAAATTTTAACTCATTAAATACCAAGTGGTCCTATGCCTGAATTATAAGGAAATGTTTGGTTTACAAAACATTGTCATCTGTCTTCCAAAGTGGCTGTACCAATTTGAATTATCACCAGGAAAAAAAAAAAAAAATGATGCAATCAAAGTACCATTCAAAAAACTTATCATCTTAAAAGCATTTTCCCGAAAAAAAAAAAAAAGATGGATTTTTCCAGCCTAGTTTGGGGCTTCTGCTATCATGTTTCATAGGGCTCCTGTGCTTGGGAAGCTTGTGTGTGTGCCTGCAGCTTTGCTCTCTGGTAAAGGAGCCTAGTTAGTGGCCACGTCCTTTTGGCTGGGATATTATGTGCTGCCAGGGGAGGCAGGGGAGCCGAGCTGGATGGAGCCATGGCCAGGACAGCTGTAGCGGATGGACTACACATTGCTTGTGAGGATTTGCAGGCCGTTATGTTTTGCAAGCCATGAAGCCTATGGAGCCTCAAATAAAACAAGTTTTTCAAAATCTGCTAAAATCCACCTTTAGTGGTGCTATTATTACAGAGGTGGGTTTGAACCCAGAATGACAAAGCAGGAAGCAGCATTAATACTACGTGTAAGCCCTGCTGCCAACAAAGGAAAAATAAGAGATGTTCTTTGACAAATTATGCTCTTAAATCACCCAAAGGAGGACCTCTTTATAAAGAAGCCAAAATCAATGAAGCTAAAGATTTATTACAAGGTCAAGCTGAAAAATGAAGTAAATTTACGATGGATTTTAAGTTTAGTTTCATTAATTTTAATTTCAAGTTCAGTATTTAAGTGCCAACTTTTTATAATAAAATGCCTCAGAGGTTCAGTTTTTAAAATGATTTAGCATAAGCGAAACCAAAGCCCTGGTATAGTTTTCTTGTTTAATTTTGAAGATTTTAAGTCAGACTATCGACAAGAATATTTGATGGACAAATGCAGACCTAGATTTGCATTTATAATATGCTGAATAGAATATTATTTATTACCCCTTTATGAAGTAAGTTGCTGTATATGTTATTCAAGACAAAGGGAAGTGGACAGTCCTTGCTCTCAGGTAGCCTCCAGTCTAACAGGAGACTGACAAACTGGAAGTTATAAAACTATGTGATAAATATTATGATGAATTAGCACAGGCCGTTGAAGTAGGGACTCTCAGTAGGATGAAAAGCTGTTCAAGGTACAGATAGCTGGCCCAGGTACTTGGAACCTTGTATGTATTTAAAAGTGAATTTATCCATGATCTAAGAAAGTAACCTGTGTATGTATATAATGTCACTAACAGAATTTAGTTTCATACATGAAAAATTCTTTTAACAATATGATGAAAAAAAAGAAGGCCAAGTATTGAGATAATCATTTCATTCAAGGTGCATTTAAAATAACAAAATACAACCCTGGAAACCAAAACAGAAGATGGATTAAAATTAAAGGTAGAACGTAACAAATTAGTAAGCCTAAACATCAGAAAATTCCATCCTGTAAAAAGCCAGTAAAATCAATGGAGATTTTGGCAATTCTGACCACACCATGAAAGGAACCACAACAATATTAGAAATTAAAAGGGTAACATAACTGCTAATGCAGAAGACATTCTTATAATTATATAGAAATGCCACATGCAACTTTAAATCAGCAAAAAAAAAACTCAAAGTCTAAATAAAATGGATGAATTTCTGAGAAAATATAGAATTACAAAAATTGACCAAAGACGAGATAGTAACCATGGTGAGTAATAACAATAGAAGAATTTTTTTAACTAGTCAATTATTTCCACCCCACATTCAGACTGTTACATAGGTGAGTCCTACCATATCATTAAAAACATTTTTTAACTTAAAAATAATTCTTTTTTTTTTTTAAATGTAAACTCTCTAGAGTTCATTGTATAAGATTAGCGCAACTCTGAAACTGAAACTAGTTACATGTGCCTTCAGGCAAGCCCCCATTCATGTGCACAATCCCACAAGCAGAGGCCAAAATCATTTATGAGTATAGATGCAAAAATCTTAAAGAAAGTATTAGCAAATCAAATCAGTTGTATACTAAAAGAATAATAAAGAAGAATAAAACATCCCCACAGACTGCATATATTCTTGTCTGCTAACAAAAAAAAAAAGAAGAAGAAGAAGAAGAAAACATGACCAGGTAAGGTTTATCCCAGAAAAGTGAGGATCGTTCACCATCCAGAAATCTATAAAAATAATAATAAAATATCATCTCGATAGCTGTCCAAAAACATTCGATGAAATTCAGCACACTTTCATGATATGAATTCTTAGTAAAGGAAGAGAAAAACATTTCTTTGGAACAATAAAGGACATCCCCCAGAAAAACACAATAAAACACTGAATATCAGGAAGGCGCAAGACCTAAGTGTCAACTTAACCTTCACGAGAGCAGAAGTCCATTGTAATTTGAGAGTTCCATTGCATGGCTCTGCTATAATTTTGCCGTTCTCCTCTAAGGGAGTTCGTGGATAGTACAAGACAATTCTGCGACCTAGTGTTTTCCTAAATTGTCTAAATGACAGGTCGTGGGATAACAGGGTCTCTCGCCGCCCCACTGCTGTCATTCCACATCGTTCTGTGAGAACTGGACTATGTAATGAGACAGGAAAGAAAATGAGGGTTATTAACCTGTTGTATCTGGATAGGATACAACATTAATCTAGAAAAACCCAAAATAATCAACTGGAAAACTAGGTGGCTAAATCCGAGGTAAATATTCAAAAATCACTAACTTTCCTAGATATCAACACATTTAGGAAATGTATCAAAAATAATCTCATTCACAATTGCTTGTTTTAGGAAAACTATTAAATATCTAGGAACAATGTAAAAGCCCTATGTGAAGACATAAAGAAAACCATAAAATGTCTGGGTGGCTTAAAGGGGTAAGGCGCCGGCCCCACATTCCAGAGGTGGCAGGTTCAAACCCAGCCCCGGCCAAAAACTAAAAAAAAAAAAAAAAAAAAAAAAATTTTATGAAAAGACTCACCTATGCAAAATCTGCACAAATGGAACATCTTAGTATGTCCCTGCAGAGAAAGACTCACTATTGAAAAGAGTTATCGTTCCCCAAATTAATCTAAAATTTCCTTGCAATTTCAATCCCCATCCCAAAAGGAATAAAAGAACTCGACAAATTACAGCTAAAATTCATCTAAAAGATCAGAAACACACAGAGGCGATTAAAATTTTGAAAAAGAAGGTCAGAAGGGGAATGTTGTTCTATCAAAATTTCCAATCTATTAAGAAGCCAGAGTAACACCAGCTAGTGCAAAGTAGTCAAATAGATAAACAGAAGAACAGACAAACTAGATACAGTTCAATTTATTGATAGGTTCTAGTGTATAATAAAGAGGCTTTTGAAGCAATGGAGGGAAAAAAATGGACTATTCAAAAAATGATGTCAGGACTCCTTGGTTATTCATACAGCAAATACTATCACACTATAACTTGTTATAAGGCAGAAAACAGAAGAGTTTTATGTAATAAATGCCAAGAGAAAAGACTGTCAAGAAGAGACAATAATTACCAGGAGCTACAAAAGTGTCAAAAAGAAAACAATGAAGAAAAATATCAAAATGACAAGAAAGACATTGAAGAAGCTAAAAGTCCTGTATTAGTACAGTGGTAGTGATGAAAAAGAGATCACAACCCCAGCAAGCCCGAGAGATAACTTGGAAGAAAAGTGTGTTTAAACTCTAAATCGCCACAGAGCCGTGAACTAAGCATGAACTTAACCTTCACGAAAGCAGAAGACCGTTAGAATTCTCAGAGTTCCATCGCATGGTTCTGCTATAATTTTGCAATGCTACTCTAAGGGGGTTCATGCTTAGTACAGGACTCCGCTATTATGTGACCTATAATACTTCTAAGTCGTTTAAATGACAGGTCATGTTCTAACAGTCTCTGCTTCATTAATTTCTGAAATTGCTAGATTTCCTCATCATGAATTACTTCCTTGCCCAAGTGATTTCCGTCTTTCACTTCAAAATTCAGCATTTCACATTTGCTTATCCGAAAATAGGACACTGTCAGCATTCTGGGGAAAACAGCGGTTAGAAAAAGGTTTTAAATGGATAGATCTTTATGAGATTTTATTGACATTGGGTGTGTTTTACATTAATATGGGTCACAGAGATAGGTCTACTCTGAAAATTGGCTTAAACCTAAAAGACTGTTGTTAAGCGAGTTCACACACATGTGACTAAGTAACAGATGAGACGATGATTAATGTAGTAACTGTCCTTTGTTTCCTGGTACAGATGAACTGGAAAATGGATTTCCTAGAATAGCGATCTCCAGGTTTGTCTTTTGAGGTATTTCTTTTCTGTCTGTTTTGTATTCCATCAGTTTAAAAAAACGAACATGCACACTTAGTGTATGTATATTTGGATTATTGTTTCAATATATTGTAATGCCATAAAATACACTGAAACAAAAATTTTAATGAGATAAAAATAAATCTAAAAAATTTTCTAATATTGTAGTTTGCTATATTCCCTGGACTACCTCACAATGTGCTCACCTTCCAGGGGAAAATCCCTTCCTAGAGCCGTAAGTTACCAACTACAGAAATCAGATTTCAGGCACCAGGGAATGATCCCCTGGGTCTGAGGTGGAGCTCAGAAATCTGCATTGCTAATGCATTGCAGTTATTATTAAACAAAAGAAATTGTTAAGAGAAAAAAAAAATCTGCATTGCCACCCATCATCCAGGTGGTTGCTGGTGTTGCTGCATGGGAGATATTCTCCCTTCCCTGCAGCAACACCAGCAGGCAAAGGAAATAGATACGTGTTCTTCACACATATCACTTAGGGTTTAGGAGGGAATGTTAGAACTACCACATAAAACATTGTATCAGAAAATATGTTCTGGTTTCTATAATGCTAACTCTTGAAGAAAGACTTGGCATGGCCATACATAACACACTTGATTATACAACAAAATGTCTCCATTTAAATAAAATGGCTCCAAAGCACAGTGGCTGTTGCCTGTATTCACAGAACTTTGGGAAGTTGAGGCTGGAGAATTCCTTGAGGTCACAAGTTTGAGAGCAGCCTGGACAACATAGTGAGACCTCATCTCTAAAAAAAGTTGTTTTTTTACTTAGCTGGGCGTGGTGGCATGCACCTGCAGCCCCAGCTATCCAGGGGATGAAGGCAAGAAGGTTGTTTAAGCCCAGGAGTTTAAAGTTACAGTAAACTGTGATCAAGCCACTGCACTCTAGCCTGGGCAACACAGTGTGAACCTGTCTCTAAAAATAAATAAATAAATAAATAAATAAATAAATAAATAAATAAATAAATAAAATAGCTTTTCTTTTAAAGCATAATTTTTTTAAGTATAAAACTTCAAAAAAAGGGGCCAGACATGATGGCTCACATCTGTAATCCTTGCACTCTGGGAGGCCAAGGTGGGCAGATCGCCTGAGCTTAGGAGTTTGAGACCACCTGAGCAAGAGCGAGACCTCATCTCTAAAAATAACCGGGCATTGGGGCAAGCACCTGTCCCAGCTCCCAGGTACTCGGGAGGCCGAGGCAAGAGGATCGCTTGAGCCCTAGAGTTTGAGGTTGCTGTGAGCTATGATGTCACAGCACTCTACCAAGGGTGACAAAGTGAGACTCTGTCTCAAAAAAAACATTTTTTTTTCAAAAAGTATGAATGCAAACTATTAAATCCTCTAGTAATTTAAGAAATCCATGTTAGTCAATAATCATTTATGGAACACCTATAATATGTTGGGTACCAAAGGAAGCAGTTTGGGATAACAGAAAGAGCAAACTTTTATAATTGGAAGAGACTTGGGTTTAGCCTGGGCACGGTGGTTCACATTTGTAACCCTAGCACTCCAGGACACTAAGGCAGGTGTATTGCTTGAGTTCAGTAGTTCGAGGTCAGCCTGAGCAAGACCAAGATCCTATCTCTACTAAAAATAGAAACATTAAGACCAGGTGCTCATGGCTATAATCCTAGCACTCTGAGAGGCCAAGATAGGTGAATTTCTTGAACTCAGGAGTTCAAGACCAGCCTAAGCAAGAGTAACATCCCTGTCTCTACTAAAAATGGAAAAACTGATGAGCAAGACCCTGTTTCCACTAAAAATAAAAATTTTTTAAAACAGAAAAATTAACCAGGCATTGTGGTGACTGCCTATAGTCCTAGCTACTTAGGCTGAGGCCAGAGGATCAATTGAGCCTAAGAGTGGTTGCTGTGAACTATGACACCACAGCACTCTGTCCAAGGCGAAAGAGTGAGACTCTGTCTCAAAAAAAATAACAAAAAAAAAAAAAGAGAGAGAGAGTGAGAGAGAGAGCGCCTCGGGCTCAATTTCTGATTCTGCTACCTTTTTAACTGTACCCCTGACTCTTCTCACTATTTTCACAGTAGGCTATATTCCCAAAGTTTTAGGCTAGTTACTGTTTAATTACTGCTAAGTACAGACAATTTTATTATTATTATGGCAGCTATCACTTATTAAAAACAAATATTTGACCTTTTCCTCATTAAAAATCAATTTCACACATTTCCCATGTTCTGAAACATTGATTACATAGGCTCTGAGGATTCAAATTCCAGCTCCACCAATTACCTGTCTGGGTAAATTGCTTCACCTCTCTAAGCCTCAGTTTCCTCCTAGATAAAATAGGGATAATGATGATATTTATTTAGTTGCTTTTTGTGACGATAAAAATGAAGAATCTACCTAAAACGCTTAGCCAGTGATGAGTACTCAGTAAGCACTGAGTAATTTTTATCCATTATTATCATTTAATTGAGAAATTACTTCTAAGCCATGTGTGCTGTTGATGGTGCAAATGAGATCACATGATTTTGGCCAGGCACAGTGGCTCACACTGATAGGCCAATGTTATCCCCTAAGAGATGAGTCATGAAATACTATGTTAGCTTTACTGCAGTACCTCAAATCATCATTAGCCAGGACCTTAAACAAAATTGAATTTTTCTCATTACTATGTGTTGCAGGCTGGACATGTGGCTCACGCCCCGGCCAAACTGCAACAAAAAAATAGCCAGGTGTTGTGGCAGGACCTGTAGGCCCAGCTACCAGGGAGGCTGAGGCAGGAGAATCGCCTAAGCCCTGGAGTTGGAGGTTGCTGTGAGCTGTGTGACACCATGGCACGCGCTACGGAGGGTGATAAAATGAGACTCTGTCTCTACAAAAAACAAACAAAAAAAAAAAGAGCCACTATCTCTTGCAATAGCGCCAAAGGCACTGTTTCTAGGGTCCCTGCAATGCTAATGTCACCACATTCAGGAAAACCCAAAGATACAGCTTCTTGCGAGGTATTTACAGCTCTTCTGGTCTCAACTCAACCACAGAAGCCATTCTGATCATCTGGATTGCTGCCTTATAATATGGGTGACACTCTACTTTTACCTACTTTCCAGAGAAAGAAAGCTAGAAAGTCAACCAAAAATTCAATTTTTAGGCAAAAACAGAAAAGGGTTATACGTATAACTCCTTACCCATAAGTGTGTACCTTATTACAATAGTCTTGCCAAAGGGAGGGGGGAACAAAGGAGGGGGACAAAAAGCTTGAAAAGTTCATTTTTATCAATATACTTACCACCATTAGCGGCACCACCTGCTAGAAATATGTAGTAGCTTGTGTTTAGATCAAATCTATTCTTAACCCCAGGAAGGGTAATGTTTCTTCTGAAAGAACACTGCATAATACCATCTGCCAACCTCCACGCCATATCCTCAAGAGTATCCTACAAACACACACAATGAGTCTTGTTAGCACTTCCCAAATATTTACCAAAAACAAGATATGATCAAAATCCTGCCCTGTTCAATTTCCTTTTTTTTTGCTTTGCCTCCAGTGTTATTGTTTTTCCACTTCCTCTTTAAAGAGCACAAGAAACATTTTCTCCATGTTTATTTGTCTTTATCCCACTTGGCAAAAATAGTATTTTTACTTAGAGCCAGAACCCCACAATTCTTCAGCTCAGGTAGGAAATGTCAGCAGACATTTGACCACTAGCAGACAATCAAAAACTATCAGTAATGCCCCCAGAGCCCAAACGCACATGTAACCGGGGAACGTTCCAAGCCGGCTGTGAGAGTCAACCCCATGGAAAAGCTCTGTACAATCATGTCATTAGGCGCTAGCTACTATTCGGTCAGAGCTCATTTGCTAGGTCATTAAGTGACAGCTACGGCTCCTTCAGAGCTCATTGCTTGTCTGTTTCCCTACAGAAAAGCCGTTCCTCTGCCTGAAATAGCCCACCTTTGACACAGACACCAACAAAAGGCACTTAGGACAATTGCCCAGGGCACCAGCCTTTGCCAAATGTGTTCCTCCCTCTCAATGATCAAGAAATTCTGTCACTAACATAATTCGCCTCCTGAAAACTTGTCTGGGGCTAAGCACGATGGCGTATGCCTGTAATCCCAGTGCATTAAGAGGCCGAGCTCAGCACTTGAGACCAGGAGTTCACACAGCTCAGCAACACAGCAAGACCAGTCTCTACAAAAAAAATTGTAAAAATTAGCCAAGTGTGATGGCATGTGCCTATCCTCCCAGCTCAGGAGGCTGAGGCAGGAGGCTTCTTCAAGTCTGGGAGTTTGAAGTTGCAGCGAGCTATGATGATGCCACTGCCCTCTAGCCTGCCAACAGAGCAAGACCCTGTCTCAAAAGAAACAAAAAAAAGAAAAAGAAAAAAAAAAATCTGTCTATACGCTTTTAAAATGGGCCTACTTCTCTATCTTAATAAAACATAAAATGCTGTTTCCTAAGATGGAACAAAAAGAACTTAAATTACACAAGGAAGAATTTATCTTTTCCTACAAAAAAAATTCGAGACATTTGTCATGTGCTATCTAAAAGATAGAAAAGCAGCCGGGCATGGTGGCTCAAGCCTATGATCCTAGTACTCTGAGAGCTCACATGAGAGGATCTCTTGAGCTCAGGACTTCGAGACCAGCCTGAGCAAGAGTGAGACCCCATTGCTACTTAAAATGAAAAACTAGAGGGGTGTTGTGACAGGTGCCTACAGTCCCAGCTCTTTGGGGACTTGCTGAGGCCAGGGGATGGCTTGAACCCAGGAGTTTGAGGTTACTGTCAGTTATGATGCCATGGCACTCTACTCAGGTTGACAGAATGAGAATCTGTCTCAAAAAATAAATAAATAAACAAAATAAAATAATAAAATAAAGTAAAATGAGTGTAGAAAAGCTTCTCAGAGATTGTGGTGAGAGGAACCCTGTTCAAGCTAGGCTGTAACTGCAGGAGCTGGAGACTGTCCTGCAGCAGAGATAGCCACAGAGCTGGCAAGTGGACCAGCCGTGTGCAGGTTCCCAGAATTTTCACACCCACCTTAGAGTCCATCACTGGGTGACTTCGCCCTGTCAGATGGGAGGGCTGTATGTTCACGGTCTGATCTTCACGAACACACAGATAAGCATCATCATCACCCTGAAAAACAATTTCAATGAAAAAATTTTAAGGAATTTCAGCATTTTGTTTTAAAAAAGAAAAATCCCTAAGGAAATTAAATATTATTTCATCCATGCTTTTAAACATAATTTCCTGACTCAATCTTGAATGATATTATGAATTCTAGAGAATTTATGTTCCAATTTAATTAAAAATAATTTTGTTATAATACAGTAACACAATTATAGTAGCACTTTAATCTTATAATTTTTAAGATAATTTTTGTTATAATACAATTTCAGTGTTATAAAATCACTAAAACTTCAGAACAAAACAATAGATTAAGACCAACAGATAACATGTCCTTATGCTCGTAAATCAATCACGAACTGAATGCCACTTTAATGCTTTTCTGTACATTCATCTAAATCTATTTGTATTCATACTTATTTTCTCCTTCCCAGATAGGAAAATACACAGTTCTGTTAACCTTATTTTCCACTTAACTTACCATGAACATTGTTCCAGATACTTATTTGAAAATAAATAGCTATACCCTACATATCATGATTGTGAATACACTGCATTAGACTTTGAAACTTTGTTTCATGCTTGCCTTAAAAATAAATAAATAAATAAAAAATAAACAACAGAACACACTCTCTGAGAAAACACAGCGCCAGATTCTGTGGAAGAAATAAAAATGACTAGAATATGATTCTGACAATCTAAGGCTATGCTTTAAGGTAGGAGACAGCCACAGTGGTCCATGAAATAGAATAAAATAAAGGTTTAGGCAAAGTGATATGAAAAGACAAAGTGTATATGGCTAGAGAATTAGAAAAAGCTTTTCATAAAAGATAGCTATTAAGCAGAATTTAGAGAAGAAAATTAATTTGTATGAGGATAAAGTAGAGCTGAGATTAAAGGAAAGGTTTTTCAAGCTAAAGAATTTTTTGGACCATCATGTATACAAATACAAAAATATATGAAAATTTTAGGAAACAAGTGGTTTTGTTAGCTAAAAATATATATAAAGAAAGTATTCTAAGGCTGGAAATGCCAATAAGTATTCCTAAGACTTGGGAGACTATCGAGATGAATGCTAAAGAAAAAGAACAATTTTCCTATAATTACTAAAGGTTCCCCAAAGGTCTAGGGAGGTATTTGTGAGACAATCTCTACTGTGACTTGGGAAGGGAATTCCATGGCTGTGTGAAGGATGAAAAGGAAGGGGCGATCAGGGAGACGAGGAGACTACTGAGGAGTCACTGCGGCAGACCAGAAGAGGACAATAAAGACGTAGCTCAAGTCGGAGATGGTGACACTGCAGTAGAGACGAGGGAAGACGTAGTTAGACAAAACCAGAATTGCTTGGGAGATCCGCAGCAATGCACGTATTAGCACTCAAACACTGATTTCTAAATACTATTGCAACTAAAGGAAAGCTAAGCTCCTTTGAGAAGTGATGAAGTCTATGAAAGCATTTGTGGAGAATACCTTGATATACCAGAAGCAAAGACATGCTCAAAAACTGATGGACACACCAAAAGGGCAGACAAACCTGCTTGAACGTGCTCCCATTGGCCACGGTTGGGTCATTGTGACCATCCAACAGAAGAATGGTGGTAGTAAAACTACGACGCAACGGACAAAAGGAATCCATTAGTTCATAGTGTTACTCAGAAAGGGAAGAGCAAGTGCAGGAGAAAGAAAGCTCTTCTTTCCAGAAGAATATCAGTTAATAAATAAGTTAGAAAATCACCATTTTGCACCCACATACGTAAGAATTGATTCAGAGAAGAAACATCAATAAATGCTAAAACCGGGTGGTGCCTGTGGCTCAGTGGGTAGAGTGCTGGCCCCAGATACCGAGGGTGGAGGGTTGGAACCCGGCCCCAGCCAAACTGCAACAAATAATAGCCAGGCGTTGTGGCAGGCACCTGTAATCCCAGCTACTTGGGAGGTTGAGACAAAAAAACCGCCTAAGCCCAGGAGCTGGAGGTTGCTGTGAGCTGTGACAAAACAGCACTCTGCCGAGGGAGATAAAGTGAAACTCTGTCTCTAAAAAAAAAAATAAATAAAAGCTAAAACAATTTGGTAACAAGTTATTCAAGAACAGAACATTCACCCAGACTCAAAGGATCATCCCTAATATTACTTATTAATTACAAAAAGAAAATATACCTTCACCCTGGAGAAATCTGCAGACACCTGTGATCATCAATAATAGAACAATTTGACATTATGCAACTTTTGATATGATGCACTGATGTGAAAATGACATCTCTTATGTAGTATCTGTGCCAAAAATCTTAACATAAATCTGTTTTATAAATTAAAGTGGCCTGAAAAAAAAAAGCAAGAAAAAAGGTAGGGTAATTATACTAAAGTAAAGGAAACCAAAGAGATATGCCAACTAAACTCACTAAATGATAATTTATTGGATCTAGGATAGAATTTTTTTAAGAAGGCTATAAAGGAATTTATTGGGGAAATTGGAAACAGACTATATATTCCACTAAAATTATTGTATTATTGTTAAATTTTCTTAATACGACAAAGATGTTGCAGTAATTGTTAAAGAATGTCCTTGTTCTTAGGATACACATTAAAAACCTTAGGGATAAAACATCATGATACATACAATTTATTTTCAAATAGTTTTTGGGAAAAGGGTGTATTTATAAACACCACATAAATCAATTGCAATGGATGCTATGGGTGGATATACAGAGACAGGAGGAGAGAGAAAGCTAAAGTGCTTACAAACTAGGCGAGGAGCTTATGGGTGTTTATTCTTTCAACTTTCATGCAGGTTTAAACTTTTCAAAACAAAAAGTTAGAGAATAGAAAAAGGACCTGAGAAATGAATGGAAGGGAGGAATCTAAGCCACAATCAAAATTTCTCTATCAAGTAACATGGCAGCAGCAATGAAAGTTCTACAAATTGCCCAGAACAATACCTGACAAGAAGCAAGCAAGCAATAACAGCCGCTGCCTTTCTAATATTGCTGTCAATCACCAAGAAAGGGAACACAGGAGACATTAGAAATGAAGATAATAATTTCAGTTTTATAGATGTTGATTCGTATTGTCCAGGAACACTCAACTGGAGGAGACCAGTGGCAGCCAGTAATAATAATCTAGCGTCCAAGAGAGCTTAGGCCTGGGAAGATGCTGGAATTTGGGCACTGACGGATCACGTGTGGAACAAGATGATACAGGGCAGGGGAAGGAGAAAGATGGACGCTAATAGCGTGTGTACTTGAAAGACCTTACGTTATGTAACAAAATATCTCAGATATGGAAGATGTATGCGCAGTAAGTTCTCACTCAAAGTTGTTGATCGGTTCTTTCTTGGAAACCTTGACTTTAAGCAAAACGACATGTAACAAAACAATTTTTTCCCTCATTAATATTATAGCAAAATGATGAGGGCTTCAAGTCTGGGAGTTGAGGGACACTGAATTTGACTTTGATATATATTTTTATTTGTCATGGAATACTCTTCTTTCAATTCTTTTTTAGGCATTTAACTATACGGCAATGATTCTTAGACCATGAGTTGTTGAGGGAAATTATGTCATTGAAAACCCGATATACATTATTCTGCTTGAAGTCACAGTTTCCAAGACCCCATCAAGGACCTTAAGTGAAGACTTACTATACTTGGAAATTCAGTTAAAATTCATACAGTAGCAAGTCATTTTTAGCAAAAATATCAGAAATTATACAATTCATCAGTTTTAGCAATGAAGTCTAGTACCAAAACAATTGCTATAATTAATTTACGAGGCAAACTGGGGAAAAAAATATAATTTAGGGTTATCTAATCAGCATTCATAACATCAGATGCCTTCAGTATTTGAATTTACATTATATACTCAAAAGAAATAGCAGGTCATAAAAATAACTAAAAATTTAAAAATAACAACCAAAAATAGAAATTACCACTTTAAAAATATGTTTTGTGGCTGATTCATTTCTCCCAATTTAGGCGAACAGGTGTATAGATGATTTTAATCATTAAATAGAATTGCTCTGTAAATCAACTGCACCTGCATAATTAAGTCTTTTTTATAAACATTTTTGATGAGTACTACACTAGGAACAGATAAGATTTCTAAGTAAGAAAAATATATCCTGAATTAGAGATAAATGCTTTTGTGCCATCAATGCCTACAATATAGAACAGAAATAACTGGCCTACCTGTCGGCTACTCATCACCACATTCAAGGTAATAATAGTGTCTTTCCCTCCTGCTTATAGATTCTATGTGACCAGTGGAAGTAAATGTCTTAGCAAGAATCTGGGCTGTAAAGTCATTAGAGTAAGTCAGGATTTTTTTTTTTTTTTTTTTTTTTTTTTGATATAGATTCTCACTCTGTCACCTGGGTAGAGTGCCATGGCATCATAGCTCACAGCAACCTCAAACTCTTGGGCTCAAGTGATCCTCTCACCTCATCCTCCCGAGTAGCTGGGACTACAGATGCCCACCACAACACCTGGCTAGTTGTTCCAATTTTTTAGTAGAAACAGGGGTCTTGCTCTTTCTCAGGCTGGTCTCAAACTCCTGAGCTCAAGCAATCCACCTGCCTCGGCCTATGATTGTGCCAGGATTACAGGTGTGAGCCACCACATGGCCAAGTCAGGACTTTTTGAAATGACTTGAGCATATATCCAAATGAGTGCTACCCCTCAGAGATGAACCCTAATGAGTCTCTACATGTATTCACCAAGTTAATCCTTTTTACACTTATTTTCAGAATGTCCTTCATAGCCAGTTTAATCACATTCACACAGCTACATGCCCTTCCACCACCTGTTATTATTGCTTTATGGTCACGTTTTATTTTTAACCCAGTCTCATCAGTTACTTTATACATCAAACTTGATTCATTTTTTCCAGCACTGAGACTATTCAAAAGAACATGCTACAGCTCTGGTGGCAGTTACAAAAGGGAAGTGGGGGGAACATTCTGAGCAATTGCAGCAGCATCTGAGACAGTATAAAAGTTCCCATAAAAACAACTCTGAAGGGACAGGATTCATAATCTGTCTTATGTGCTATTCTTAAAGCATATGATGTATTTTATATTTCATACATTGGATTTATATCCTTTGTTTAATGACAGAGGATAGCAATTGCATAGTAGAGGTCTGTAGTAAAATCTGTAGGTCATGTACACATACCGAAATGGCATTCCACTAAAATAAAAAAATTTACACCAGCTCGACATCATTCTTGCAATCACTGTGATAAGAGTGCACTTAAAGGGGAAGTGTTATTTCCTGTATCACAGCCACGTCACGCTTCCTTTTCTACTTTTGAAATGTGATTCTCTAAAGAAGTGGTAGTACGTTGAAATCCGAATAGGAAGAAAACTCTCAGCAAAAGACTCTTTGCCTTTGCTAATGTGGAAACAAGGAGCTTTCTCCATTCGTGGTCATCCCAGGCTCCCCAGTGGCAACTCAGTTTGAACAAGACTTAACGCGTGTCCTGGGGACAATACTCTCCTTCCTGCTCCCTGGGAAGCCAGGATGCTTGCCAGCCCTCTGCTCTCCCACACCACAGCACAAGGCTGCCACCTACAGGGCGAATTTAGTCCATTCAACTCTACCCAGGGAGTGAGAATCCACTTGAAACAAATGTTGTTTTCCTGCAGATCTGACAAAGGACCTCACTGTCACACATTTTGCCTAGATACACAGCCTTGATTCTCTATTTGGAAAAAGCACTGATGACTACTAAAATAAGACACCAAGATCAGGAAAGCATGCTCTCGTTCTGGCCGCGTGGGTAAACAACTGTGGTTTGAAAGGCATTATACAAAATGTGACATTGTACACAGAGCAACTTTTCTTTTAACTTGAATTTCTTGCTTTATCACAAAGATAGACAGACGTAAAACAGCAACTCTTCTAGAAATAAAATGATTTTGCTAACTTTCCTTAGAGCAACTTGTTCTTAGAGGTCTATAATTGCCTAAGTGTTAAAATCATAAAATATTCAAAACCATTTAACTTGGGATCTGTTCTAAGTTAGTTACTCCTTTCTCATTCTACTCTTAATTATGATCATTTGACTCTGAAACAAAAAGCTAATCTACCATTGATTAGAGCTCAGTTCACTACTGTCCTTTCATTACCACGTATGCAAGTGAGAGGTACAAACCATCCATCGGTCATGAGACAGCGCAAAGGATAAATAACCTCTACTGGGACCGCTCATTTCAACCAGCACGGACTGGTCATCTCTTGTGAAGGACAAGAAGACACAGACAGCCTCCTTCTCTGGGTCACAGTTCAAAGGACTCCTAATACAGAACTTCTTGTTCCCACAGTCAGAGGCACTGAACTAGAAAAATGACAGGGAAAAAAAAAATCTTAATTATCAAAGAGGCAGTTCACTGCCAATGACAGAAGAGCCATTATCTTCAAGGATGGGTTTTAATGAGAATACCTTTTCATAATAAGGAGGCAAATAAGAAAACAAAAGACACATCCTAAACTAGAAATGATCAAAGCAATAGTTAGGTTGTGAACTTTTACATTTAATTAATTTTAATTAAAATTTGGAAAACGTAACAGTAGTTGGACTGTAATTGTGCAAGAGTATTAAAGTTTCTTGAATACACAAAACATTTCACATTCAGTATGTTCTGGAGCAAAATTTCTGGTAAATATTGAGAGACATTTTGGGGAACATTTAAGTCCCTAACACCTAATTGGCACTGACATTCTTGCACAAAGCATTTCCTTCAGTTCTCTAAGGTGAAATTTTTTAAAAGCAAACAAATGTTTCAAGTTATTATATTTAGATTTTGGATTCTGCTTCTAGAATTCAGGTTCAAATATGATACTGAAATAACATAAGAAAAAATGGCTACAAGGATATATAACTACCATTCCAAATAATAGTAATGATTTAGGGGAAGAAGAAATAACAATCTACAATGATTTAATCCAGAGCTTCTTGATAAGGAACACAAGAGGAAGAGTCTTAAAAAGCATCAGCTCTACAATTTGGTGGAGGAATGGGCAGCCCCTGTTAGAATGGGCAGTGACAGGGTATCTTAGAAGAGAGCTAAACCTTATATAACTGGATTTAATGGAAATGTAAAGACATTTCATAGTAGAGTGAAGAAAACAAACCACTAGGAACCAGGAAATTTTTGTCTCTGCTGTCCTCTTTACTCCACCACAGTTGCCAAAGAATTTATTCTGCCGGGATCCCTTTACCTTCAATTATCTAACAGAAAAACTGAAAGAAAGAGACCCGGGGGTTTCTTTTAGCTCTAAAATGCTGTAATCTTGTGACTCTGAACGAACCTCCTGTAATTACAGATTATAAACTTGGCACAGAGACACAAGAAAAGCTCTGATAAGAGCTAATGCCTTCTATGTGAATATGTGAAAAGACAATAATATTGTCAATCAATTTCTACTGGGAAACTCAGGTCCAAACTGACTATTTCCCTAAAGCAGATTTGAATTAAATAAGCAATAAGACTAAACTGAGAGCTAGTACAAATAGTAGATCTAACAAAAGTACAGCATTCGTAATAATGTGATCAAATGTGATGTCCACATATTAAAAATTTTTAAGAGGTGGCACCTGTGGCTCAACGAGTAGGGCACCGGCCCCATATGCCAGAGGTGGTGGGTTCAAACCCAGGCCCAGGCCAAAAACTGCAAAAAAAAAAAAAAATTTTTAAGAGAAAGAAAACAAAATAAGACATTATATAGAAGCAATGTGCTTTACTTAGCCTCCCCTATGTAGACAAAGAGGTACCAAAGGATAATAAAAAGAAGAAAAAAAAAGAAAGGGACTAATGTTCACTGAATATGTATTAAGTGCAAGGCACAGTTAGAAAACTTTTCTTCATTATTTTAATTCTGACAGTTACACTAAGAGTAATATTGTTATTCCTGATTCTATTGGTGAATAAATTGAAATTTTGACAATTAAGTAATTTGTCCAAAGACACATAGAAATTAGACAAGTCAGTCTTCAGGCCCACATTTGTTCTCAGAACTGCAACAACTTGCCCCAAGACACTTTTTATTATATCCATTTGCGAATTATTATTTGCAATAATAATAATAATATAAATTTATCAGGATTTCCTGCAGTAAAACTCTTCTTCCTAAAGCTTCTAACATGCCAGACCCTTTCCAAGATATGTTTAGTCAATCTTAATTCTTTTAATTCAGAGGGCCTAAATGGAATTCTACCTCGTGACTTTGCAAGAGATTTTCTGTGGTTCAGCATACAGAGTTTCCTAGTACTCTTCGACCTTAAATAGAAATAGCATCTAAAAGTGCTATCACTACTTCAAGGATCTCCTCCAAATCTTATCTATATTTACCTTAAGCTCGCTCTCTCTCTCTCTCTCTCTCTTTGACATTTGGCTGTATGAAAGAGAGAAAGTTGTTGTTTCATCAGTTTTATTTTCAAATGAAAATATATCCACTACCAGTACACACTACATATGAATGTCATAACTACACACAAACCTTGAACATGTAGGGTCTTGAATTCTCTTTCCTCTAACCTTGAACTCATAAATGCTGTGATGAGAACTTCCTTCAGATTCCTACCGAGAACCCAAAAACTTGCTACCACAACCCAAGATAGCTAGTTACCTTTGAACTTAGCCAAGCTCGGGATCACAATTTCCGAACACAGATACAGGTGCACCTCTTTGCTTAGAAAAAGTAAGTAAAGCAAATTTACTTTTATGTAATGTCTTATTTCTTTTTCTTCTCTGCTACATTTTATAATATATGGACGTTATATTTGATTACATGTTATTTTGGATTGCATTTAGTAAATGCTAGTTAAAATGTTACTTACTGATTTAGTTAAATGGGAAACTGGAGGCGATGTTGGCAAAGACGGTGCTGTAGCTTGAGGTGTTGTAAAAGGAAGTGCATTTGGTTGTGAAATTATGGGACTAGGAATTTTCACCCAGTAGATGTTATACTTCTCAACAACTGTGGCTCTGAAATGCAATACCAGCAAGATTAGAACCCTGATTACGGCTCACCACAATCAAATCAAACCTTTAAAGGAGAAAAAAAGGAAATGAACTAGAATCACGTGACTTAGTACTTAACAGTACTACTGATTTTGTCTCAAGCAAATTTCTAACAACTCCCTCCTGCCCCATCACTAGATGATATTTTGTTGCTTTCTCTTCCTCTGTCCCTCTCTTTCCTCACTTGTCTGTTCTTTGGGCATATTCACAACAGCCGTGAAGGCCAGACCCAGAGACTAAACTGCACAGATTTCTACTCCGTGGCATACGCTGATAAAGAACATGCTACCACTGGTTTCATAGTAAACTATTCAAATTCTTCCAAAGGGCATGTGTGGCAGACATTTATAATGAGAAACTATATAGAGGCTGCATAAATAGCCATCAGCTCTTACTGGGGTCACACCACTTTTGCACTTCTCCCTAATACACAGGTGCAAAGCTGTGTTACTGTGTGCTGGGGACCTGTGTGCAAAGTGAATCAGAAAACAGAGACATAGATAGAAATCCTAGCCTTAAAATATATTTCTATAACACCTCCCAGGAGTCATTATATGGCGTTATGATATTACCTTTGCACGTAAGATTAATGAAGGCGTGCTGTTTTAATTCTACTGACATTACCGATTCTTATGAACATGCAGGGCCCTACTTTCCGGACAATCTAATCTGCAAGTCATAACAGCAAAAAAGTTCCCCAAATTTGTATTCTCACTCAGAAAGACTGATGGCTTTTTAAGTATTAACTGGCTGTCATTAGTATTAAGGCAGCACAATACTTCATTCACTCAACAAGTGTCTATTAACTGCCTGTCAGATATCAAGTCCTGTGTTAGGCGCTGGGCACATACTGAGGAAAAAAACAAACAAAAGAGCATCAGCAAGGTGGTATCATTGCTACATCAATACAGATGAACATCCAATAAATGAGAATATGATAAACTTCTGTGATGTCAATGACACTCGTTAGAGTTGTAAACTTTTTTACTCACAGAAACTGTATGTGATTTGGAGCACTGCTTGGAGCATTCCAGTAGACTTTAATTTCTGTTTTTTTGGATGAACTTGTATGACTCACAGCTGATCCCTGAAATAAAAGGGGAAAAAAACTACATTCAGTCACTCGACAGCTCACCATGACTGGAACTGCTATCATTTTGTAAAGTAATTTATCAATGCCTGACCCTGGCATTCTGGTGGAGACAACTTTATTTAGAACACGGATTCAAATACTCAATAATAACATGTTGATTGGCTAACCACAGACTAGCAGCTGGTTCTGTGAATAAATTAGAGTCAGCAGAAATTTAAGAACTGAAGAGAGTCAGGAATACTGGGTATGTTAATACGAGATAGAGCCTGCTCATTATTTTATTTACACTCTGAGTTTATGTACTTCCATTAATAGATACAAACAGAATGCAGAAGACTCATCAAAAGAAAAAGATTCATCCTGCCTCCAAACATGTAGCACATTTTAGTAATTCTTTGCTCTTGAACAGTCCTGTTTTCATGCACCTGGCAAACTCCTACTCATTCTTTGAGGCCTCCCTTGAAGATCATCTCTTCCAAGAAATGCTCCCCCATTCCCTCCATCCTGCAGATGCTTCTAACCAAAGTTATCACACTGCTCCGTGCATGTGTCTGTCCTATGTCCAGATGTTCTATTTAAGTATAAGGTTAGAAGTTCTTCAAAGAATAACAGTAAATCTTGCTATATCGACATCCCTCACATACAGGGCAGTTTGTAGACAGACAGACAGACAGACAGATAGATAGATAGATGGATGATAGATAGATAGATAAAATGGATGAATAAATGAATGACAAAAATTAGAACTGTCACACTCTAGAACTAGAGGTTTAATATCAAAACCCTTTAAAAATCAGTGTAAGAGTCAATATGCTATAAAACATCACAAGCTGTAAACTCATCAAACTACCGCCCTACCTTTTCTGGGATGCTGTATAAAAACGTACGCACGTAGTAAAATTAAGAGAAAAGTCTGAGCATTGTGAATTTATCTAAATGTCTACAACACGGGTTTAACGTCATTATTTTTCTTGCAACTATCATCCTGTCGTGAAAAGATCAAAAGAAAGCTGAAAAGGGGCAATTACAACCTACAGCTGGCCACTGCACAACGTGAGTTCGAACTGCATGGGTCTACTCAGATGTGGATTCATTTTCTTCTTTTTTTGGTGGGGGGGACAGAGTGTCACTTTGTCACCCTCCGTAGATGGCTTTGCATCATCATAACTCACAGCAACCTCAGACTCGAGCCATCCTCTTGCACCAGCCTCCCAAGTAGCTGGGAGAGACACAGTTAGTTTTAGAGACAAGATCTCGCTCTTGCTCAGGTTGGTCTTGAACTGGTGAGCTCAAGCAATCCACCCGCCTCAACCTCCCAGAGTGCTAGGATTATAGGTGTGAGCCACTGCACCTGGCCTGTTGATTTATTTTCAATGAATATATTGAAAAAATTTTTAGAGATTTGTGAGAATTTGAAAAAGCTCACAAACTACATAGTGTAGAAATATTGAAAACATTAAGAAAAAGTGAGGTATGTCATGAATGCATAAAGGACATGTAGATACTAGTCTCTTTTATCATTTACTACCACAAAATATGCACAAGTCTATTGTGAAAAGTTAAAATTGCTTGGCTGAGCAACAGTGGCTCACACCTGCAATCCTAGCACTCTGGAAGGCCGAGGCAGGTGGATGGCTTGAGTTCAGGATGGCTTGAGTTCAGGAGTCTGAGACCAGTCTGAGCAAGAGTGAGACTCCCTCTTTACTAAAAATTAAAAAAATAAATAAATAAAATAAATAAATATAAATTATATATATATAATATATAATTAATATATATATTATATATATAAATTATATATAATATATATTATATATATATTATATATTATATATATAAATTATATATATTATATATATATTGTAGCAGGCACCTATAGTCTCAGCTAGCCAAACCCAAGAGTTTGAGGTTGTTGTAAGCTGTGATGCTATAGTACTCTACCCAGAGCAACAGAGTGAGACTCTGTCTCAAAAAGAATAAAAATTAAAATTAAAATTCTTTTGGTATTAGCCAATTTCCCTGGCCACCCAGAACCCCATGATTTCAACACCAAAGGTGTAGAAGTTGTCAACTGGCCCCAGACACAGTGTCTCTAATTCAGCCTCTAGATCCCTGGTCATAAGGATCTTCTGGCTCACTACACATGGAACTCTGTGGACAGGATTGTCAGCACCATGGAAGACAACCTTGACAGAAAGAACATCACCCAGGTCTGCAAGGAGCCACGTGCACCAGAGCTAGAAGGTTCAAATCCAGCCTGGGCCTGCCAAGCAACAATGACAACTACAACCAAAAAATAGCTGGGTGTTGTGGCAGGCGCCTACAGTCCCAGCTACTTAGGAGGCTGAGGCAAGAGAATCATTAAGCCCAAGATTAATGCGGTGAGCTGTAATGCAACGGCACTCTACTGAGGGTGACATGGTGAGAATCTGTCAAAAAGATAGAAAGAAGGAAGGGAGGGAGGGAGGGAGGGAGGGAAAGAAGGAAGGGAGGAAGGAAGGAAGGGAGGAAGGAAGGGAGATTTTGTTGTTACAGAAAAAGTTGTGAACACCATCAAGCCCAAAACAATAAATTCCTGCTGGACCCCAAAAAAAAAAAAAAAAAAAGTCTCCAGATGTTGCTCATGACTTCAGAGCTCTTACGACAAAGCTAACCAAGGAAGTCATCAAAGAGATCGTGGATACCAAAAAGAAGGTGGGAGAGGAGGTGAAAGAATTTTAAGACATGGATGGGGAGGTATTCAAGAGCTAATAGACACCACACTGCAGGAGTTAGCAGAAGACCTCTTGAGGGAGATGAGAGCTCCCTAACCAGGGCCAGACAGTGAGGAAGAAGACCATGAAGAAGCAGAGCCAGAAACAGACTGGCATTGGACAAGCCGGCACAGGGGCTGATGAGTCAAGACGGCTTTGACGGCTTTTGCAACATGGACACTTCTGTGATACTGGCACTGACACTGAAGTGGGAGAAACTGTACAGCAGCATTTTTAGAGAAACAAAAATGTCAGACAGAGGGGAGGATATACTTCTATAAAGTTACACTGCGCGCCTGCCTCCCCTGCCTCCTCTCCACCTCCTCCGTCTCTTCCACCCTGAGACAGTAAGACCAGCTCCCTCCTCTTCCTCTGCAGCCTATTCAAAGTGAAGACAAGAATGAAGACCTTTCCCGTGGTCCACTTCCACTTAATATTTTCTCTTTCTGATGATTTTTGTAATAACATTTCATTTTCTCTAGCTTACTTTACTCTAGACCAATCATACAGTATATAATACATATAAAGTACAAAATGTGCTTTAATAGACTGTTTATGTTATGGGTAAGGTTTCCCATCAAGAGTAGACTATTAATAGTTAAGTTTTAGGAGGAGTCAAAAGTTACGTGCAGATTTTCAACTGGGGATGGGCGCAGGGAGCAGGGCATCACCACCCCTAAACCTTACATGGTTCAAGGGTCAACTGTAAACACAAACCTGTATGTCTTCACAGGTCAAAAGTTGTGACACGTGACTGTCAATCAGTGTGAAGGAGCCAATAGGATGACCATTCGAATCTTCTGTATTACGAGCTTCTAGGAGAAAGCCTTTAAACGGTGGCCCTGACAAAGTAACTGAGAAACACATTGGTTAACAGATTTAGCAACAACCCAAAAAGGAATGCGTGCATAAATGTTTACAGGAGGTACATCACAGCTAGAATGAAGTGTATGTATGCAAAACCACTCCTGGAGAGAAGAGTAGAAATTATCCTATAGACAAAGAAATTCTAAAATAAACTATGGTCCAGGCACAGTGGCTCACACCTATAATCCTAGCACTCTAGGAGGCCAAGGTGGGTGGCTTGCCTGAGCCCAGCAGTTCAAGACCAGCATGAGCTAGAGTGAGACCCTAATTCTAAAAATAGCTGAGCATTGTGGCAAGCACCTGTCGTCCCAGCTACTACGGAGGCTAAGGCAAGAGAATCGCTTGAGCCCAAGAGTTTAAGGTTGCTGTGAGCTGTGACACTATAGCACTCTACTGAGGTGACAAAGTAAGACTCTGTCTCAAAAGAAGGAGAGAAAGAAAAAGAAAGAAAGGAAAGGAAAAGAAAAGAAAAAAGGCAGCACGTGGCTCAGTGAGTAGGGCACCAGCCCCATATACGGAGGGTGGTAGGTTCAAACTCAGCCCCGGCCAAACTGCAACAACAAAAAAAATGACCAGGAGTTGTGGTGGGCACCTGTAGTCCCAGCTACTTGGGAGGCTGAGGCAAGAGAATCACCTAAGCCTAGGAGTTAGAGGTTGCTGTGAGCTGTGACAACACAGCACTCTACCGAGGGTGATAAAGTGAGACTCTGTCTCACAAAAAAAAGAAAGAAAGAAAGAAAGAAAGAAAGAAAGAAAGAAAGAAAGAAAGAAAGAAAGAAAGAAAGAAAGAAAGAAAGAAAGAAAGAAAACTATGTCATAGGACATTCACTCTGTGAGATATTAATAGCCCTTCCACAGAGGGGGGAAAAGTAGGTAATGGTCAGGGGGCAGTCCATAGGGTTAAATTAGTTTGGAAAATGCTAAATGAAAATAAATAATGGCTCGGCGCCTGTAGCTCAAGCGGCTAAGGCACTAGCCACATACACCAGAGCTGGTAGGTTCGAATCCAGCCCAGGCCTGCCAAACAACAATGACAGCTACAACCAAAAAATAGCGGGTATTGTGGTGGGTGCCTGTAGTCCCAGCTACTCGGGAGGCTGAGGCAAGAGAATGGCTTAAGCCCAGGAATTGGAGGTTGCTATGAGCTGCGACGCCACAGCACTCTACTGAGGACGACAAAGTGAGACTCTCTGTCAAAAAAAAAAAAAAAAAAGAAAGAAAGAAAGAAAAGAAATAAATTGCTTCTTTACTGCAAATCCCTTAGGCTGTTTAATAGGCCACTATGCAGACAGAGACAGAGCTACACCTCTAAGAAGCATATCACATACGTGTATATAACACAGAGTGTTCCAAGCCTATCTCTCCACACACCCCTTTTGTTAGTGAGTATCTATTTCACATTTGTAGAGTTGCAGAAAATAAAGTTTGCAAAAATCTTTCAGGTATGCCTTTAACAATCAATCTACACTTTGCCAGAGGGATTAAGGAAACCCTAAGAGATTATATTACATCAGAAAGGACAAGGGTTTATTATAAGTTAAATTAGACAAAACAAACTTTGCTTTTCTCTTCTATGAGGTAATAGTATTAATAAGGATCTATTAAATAATGATAAAACTTATTTTAAAACTTGTTCTGAATGGATTTCTGAACAAATTTACATACAACTTAAGTAATACAGTCATCTGTAATAGTTAAGGAAAAAATAATGACTTTTCATCCAGATAGTAACCCCTGGCCTACAATCCTAGCACTCTGGGAGGTGGAGGTGGATGGATTGATTGAGGGCAGGAGTTCAAGACTAGCCTGAGCAAGAGCAAGACCTTGTCTGTCCTACAAATAGAAAAGCTAGCTGGGTGCTTTGGTGAACACCAGCTATTTGGTTGGCTGAGGCAAGAGAATTGCTCAAGAGTTTGAGGCTGCTGTGAGCTATGACACCGTGACACTCTCTCCAAGGCAACAGAGTGAGACTCTTTCTCAAACAACAAAAATAAACAAGCAAACAAAAAATAGTAACCCCTGAATTGTCAGATAGGAGGTTATTCATAGATCACTTAACTTAATTTCAGAACATGGAAAAAAGCTATTCTGGTACTTTGTAAGAACATATTCACTTATCATAAACAAATTGATAAAGTTTCTCCCCCAAAAAAAGAAAAGAAAACATAGGCCGTATAAGATGATGTACAAAAACAAGTGAACAGATTTAAATGAAACAGTCCAAATCCAATAATAATAAAGATCTAATGAAGAGTAAAAAAGTGAAACTCAAAATGTAAATAAACTCATTCTAGCACAGTACCTTGGATCTGATCTCCTGGTCTGAATGTCGTCTGACTCACGGAAATGCTGTGAACAGGACCAGACTGGGGGTCGTGACCATGCTGAGGCATCATTCCCTGGCAGGACTCTGTCACTTTTCCATTGGGATAATTAGCCGCAGAACTAATGAGCAACAGAAGTATGAAGGCACCAAGAGTAAATTCAGGAACTGCCATCTCAAAAAGAAGATAAAAAGCACATTATTAGAAGATGTAATTTAAGTAAAATATAAAAGCCTCAACATCACAAGACTATAGTTCTAGATAATGACTTCTTTTCAATGTTTAGCTTACCATATTCTCAAAATACATAATAAAAAGAATGTGATGTGTGAAGTTTGACCCGGGTTTGAATCTCATGTTTACCAATTACCGACCATGAGACTTTGGGCCAATCACTTCAGCTTCCATTTCCTTATCTGAAAAATGAGGAAACTGGCTCGGTGCTCATAGTTCAGTGGTTAGGGCGCCAGCCACAAACACTGAGGCAACAGGTTCGAACCCAACTGGGGCCTGCTAAACAACAATGACAAATGCAACAACAACAAAAAAGCTGGGCATTGTGGCAGGTGCCTGTAGTCCCAGCTACTTGGGAGGCTGAGGGAAGAGAATTGCTGAAGCCCAAGAGTTTGAGGTTGCTGTGAGCTGGGGTGCCATAGTACTCTACAGAGGGTGACATAATGAGATTCTGTCTAAAAAAAAGAAAATGAGGAAACTAAGATACTCCCTTTGAAATTTTTTTAATTATTTCATAATATGGAGAGGTTACAGAAGTTTTTATTATGTGGCTAGCTTTTACAACGCTTAAGTCAGGGCTGTTAGTCTGCTCATTATCTGAATAGCGTTCATTGTACCTGTTAGGTAGGTTCATGCCTCTCCCCTCAGTAGCTGAATAATATCAACCAAATCACTAAACCTCTCTAAGTCTTCGTTTCCTCATTTACAAAATACAACAAGTGAACCAGAGGAATTCAAGACCACCTTCAGCTACAAATTAATTTTATGATTTTAGAAAAGCAAAGTAGAAAAACATACTGGAAATTGTTTGAACAAGACGTACAAGACAGGAAAGGGAAGTGACACAGACACCACCACGGGTCTGTCGTTCCTTAGGAAAATATAACTAACAGGGTCACAGAGGGAAACGTACAATAGCAGCTCCTTTGTCCTCTGTCAGATGGTGACTGTTCAAGGTAAAGTTCCGTCTTCACGGTAATAGCTAATGATAAGTTTTCCAGTTAATGTTTTAAGATACAACATTTTTTTCAGACTCTTAAACATTAATTCATCAGCCAACCTCTACCAACAGATCACATCATTGTGACAGGAGAAAGAATGAGAGTTATTCATAGAAACACGTAAGTAAGAATAATGGAATGTCAATAATAAGTTATTCTATTATGAGGTCATTTTCCCAGAATAGGAAAAACTACCAATTTTGTATGGGTTTTTAAAAAACCGTGAATTTCACATTTTACTGTGTATACAACATGGAGGATAAACAAAAGATATCATAACTTACATTTTGTCAGTTCAAGACAAACACAGACCTTTCTTTTCTTTTTTTTTTTTTTTTTTGATACAGAGTCTCGTTCTGTAGCCCTGGGTGGACTGCCATAGTGTCATCATCATAGCTCTCAGCAACCTCAAACTCTTGGAGTCTAATGATCCTCAGGCCTCAGCCTCCCAAGTAACTTGGTCTACAGGCGCCCACCACATTTCCCAGATAGTTTTTCTATTTTTACTAGAGACAGGGATGATTACAGGCATGAACCACCATGCCCCGTCTCTGTGTGTGTGTGTGTGTGTGTGTAAAGACAGACAAAGTCTCACTACATTGCTCAGTCTGGCCTTGAACTCCTATCCTCATTCAATCCTCCCACCTTAGCCTCCAATGTAGCTAGGACTACAGCCACATGCCACTGCACCCGGCTTTGACCTATTATTTTAAAAGATCAAAAGATAGGTTATCCTGATTCTCTAGCTGAAATATTTCCAAACTTGATAAGATTTACATGGTTTTCTTTCTTACCTAAAAGAGAGGTATTTAGAAGAAGATGACTGCTTACCCCACATTCTACAAACTTCTCACATAAAGATAAAACTTCAAAATAAGCATATTCTTTATTATAATAATACAAAATTATTACACTTAGATAAAAATGTAACTGTGATTGTGGCCCACAGAAACAAGTGATATTAAGCAATGTAATACCCCTGTATATTTATTACAACAAAGTAAAATTCAGATAAAACTAGAAGAATCGAATGGAAAAATATTTAGATGTAAGAAAATTATTAAAGGAGTATGTGTTAACTAATACATTTAATTAGTCATAAATGTACTTATTGTGTGACTCTAAAAACAGGTGAGAATGAGGAAAAAAATTAGGAAAACACATTTTTTAAAACCAGGTTCGATGATTGAGTTAGCAAATAATATATTATGTCTAGTTATACTACATTCAAGTTCTAGCTCTTGTTAATCCTTAACTTAAATTAAGGCATCCAAGGAATTCAACAGTTAACATGCACACAAAAAAAATTGTGGGAACTCAGCCCAGTAACACCCACTCTATATTACCCAACCTGTGAGTGTAAGCATGCATTCAAAGTCTTAATTAATGTGTAGGTATGAGGCAACAAGGCATTCTTAATTAGATGTACATTCTTAATTAGATGTACATTCTTAATGAGATATACAAAATCAAAAACTTAATCAAAATAGCTTGCTATAAAATACCTAAGTAATTTGGAAAAGGGAATTTTGTTATGCAACATGTTTAATATCCAATGTAGGAAATAGTTTTATGTTATGACTCAACAAAAATTTTGAGAGACATTATTTAACTTTACCATATGTTATAAATTTATATATTTTATATTTTGCTTTACGTTGGTTATATTCTACTGAATTGTCATTTCTCAGCATACCAAGGGATCTTAAACTGCAGTTTGAAAAACATTACTCGGACAGCATCTGTGGCTCAGTGAGTAGGACGCTGGCCCCATATACCGAGAGTAGTGGGTTTGAACCCAGCCCCGGCCGAACTGTAACAAAAAATAGCGGGGCATTGTGGGGGGTGCCTTTAGTCCCAGCTACTAGTGAGGCTGAGGCAAGAGAATCACCTAAGCCCAGGAGTTGGAGGTTGCTGTGAGCTGTGACGCCACAGCTCGCTACCAAGGGCAATAAAGTGAGACTCTGTCTCTACAAAAAAAAAAAGAAAGAAAAACATTACTTTACAGTATACATACACCATTAAATTTCAGCCCTGAATCAAGTTCTAAATTAGGAGTATCAAGGATTTCAGCAAAAAAGGAAAGTTCACAGAACTAAAGAAAGAACAAAAAGACTGAGCAACAGAGAGGATTTTTTGGAGAAAGGAGATGGATTTATCCAACAGAAAATGCCTTATTCTCTCTTCATTCCACTTCTGAGCCTATACAAAAACTATAAATATGGCTAATAAATTACCACTCTCACAGTGATCTTCTGCATTAGAAAAGATTTTCTTAATTAAACATAATATTAAAGTACTACAATCCTTGGCTCTGCGCCTGTGGCTCAAGCAGCTAAGGCACCAGCCACATACACCTGAGCTAGTGGGTTCGAATCCAGCACAGGCCCACCAAACAACAATGATGGCTGCAACCAAAAAATAGCCAGGTGTTGTGGCAGGCACTTATAGTCCCAGCTACTTGGAAGGTAGAGGCAGGAGAATCGCTTGAGCCCAGGAGTTGGAGGTTGCTATGAACTGTGATGCCATGGTACTCTACCCAGGGTAACAGCTTGAGGCTCTGTCTCAAAAAAAAAAAGCACTGCAATCCTTTAAAGCACTTGCAAGCTCTTTGTAGAATTTCCATCAATGACATTCTACAATGTTCAAGGTACATTGATATTTCCTACTGAATTTGTTTTTTCATTTTATTTTATTACTAGAATTACAGTGGCATTATTTTCTTTCACTTTGGTACAAGTATAATGTACTTTAATTAATTTATGACTTAAACATGCTTTTGTTTCTAGGCTTTTCAGCCTGGAAGCAAGACCACCATTATAATATTGCTTCTATTAGAAAATGGAATTGTGGCCGGATGCAGTGGCTCACATGTATAATTCTAGCACTCTGGGAGGCTGAGGCAGGTGGATTGTTTGAGCTCAGAAGTCTAAAATCAGCCTGAGCAAGAATGAGATGCTGAAAATAGTAAAAAAAAAAATAGTCCCAGCAACTTGGGAGGCTCAAGCAAGAGGATCACTTGCACCCAAGAGTTTGAGGTTGCTGTAACTATGACGCCATGGGACTCTAGCCAGCGTGACAGAGAGAGACTCTGTCTCAAAAAAGAATAGAAACCAGAAACCTAGGAGGACTAGGATAGAAGTGCAAAGACAGACAGGTGTTCACTTGCTGAGCAGCAGTTAGGTGGAAAGAGTTTTATAAAAAATAGCTAAGACAACAGAAGGATAAGGATGAAGTCAGAAAAGTATAGAAAGCAAGGAAATTTCTATGACAAAGAGAGAGAAACAAACTACAGTTTCACTGCAGAGGAGAAGAAAAGGGGATATAGGGTAGAGGAAAAGAAAAAGAAACAAACATTTGGTGAGAACCTGGCAGCTACATCTGACGTCATCTTTACAACAAGCAGACGCTATTAGAGGGGAGGATAAACTGAGGCTGAGGAATGCACCCTGAGTCAGGTATACCTTTGGGATTGATAGTCAAAATCTAACAGCAACATCCATGTTCTTTTCACTCCGTCATTGTTCTCTATTTGGAAAGAGGTGGAAAGCAAGCAGGTGCAGCAAGGATGCACATTTCCCAATGAACCACATGAGGGAGTGCACATAGTGACAAAGGCTGAGATCTAAGTTAGCCTACGTAATCCATAAAAGTGAATCCACTTTATAAGAATCTGAGAGGAGGCCAGGTACGGTGGCTGACACTGTCATCCTAGCACAATGGGAGGCTGAGGTGAGTGTACTGCTTGAACTCAGGAGTAGGAGACCAGCCTGAGCAAGAGCAAGACCCCATCTCTACTGAAAATAGAAGAAACTAGCCAGGTGTCATGGCACACACCTGTAGTCCCAGCTACACAGGAGGCTGAGGCAAGAGGATCGTTCAAGTCCTATACTTTGAGGTTGCTGTGAGCTATGATGACGCCATGGCACTCTACCCAGGTGACAGAGTGAGACACTGTCTCAAAAAAAAGAAAGAAAGAAAGTAGAGATTTCTTTCAGAGTAAAACTAAAACTCCAGAACAAATGGATGTAAAATCTATAGATGTACAAAAACAATAAAATGGTCCGGTGCAGTGGCTCACACCTACAGTCTTAGCACTCTGAGAGGCTGAGGTGGGTGGATAGCCTAAGCTCAGGAGTTCAAGAGAAGCGTGAACAAGAACAAGGTCCCTGTCTCTACTAAAAACAGAAAAACTAGCTGGACATTGTGGTGGGGGCTTGTAGTTCCAACTACTGGGGAGGCTGAGGCAAAAGGGTCTCTTGAGCCCAAGAGTTTGAGCTACGATGACACCACAGCACTCTTCCCAGGGTGACAGAGTGAGACTCTGTCTCAATAAATAAACAAATACACAAACAAACAAACAAAAACAAGCCGTCCATAAATGGTCACTGATCGTTAGTTATCATCACTATTAACTTTTCGTATCACCAGTGTGTGCCTATTTTTTTTTTTAACACTATTGTGGTTCAAATATTTCTTGCATCTGTATTTTATTTGTTCAAACCTTCTAAAATATTTCAGAGAATTTACTCCCCTTCCTCCCAGTAACTTAACCTTACTTTCATAGAAAACTTCCCCATCAAAAATAAAATTGACTTTGAGAGCTGAATCTCAAATTATAGGAAAATTGAAAAATAGGTCAAGTATTTCCACTTTCCCAGATGAAAATGTATCAGACTCCATTTTCACAGTAGGAAGTACAGAGAGAAATTATTTTTTAAGTTAACAATTGCAGTTATGACATTTTCAAAGAAGGTTCTAAAAGACGGAGAGCATTAAAAAAATGGTACCTTGAACACCAATTTGAGATCTTTCAGATATAACTTAAAATAGTAAAAAATATTTCCAAGACAGATTTTATAGTTTGAGTGAAAGCAAGGCAAAATAAAGGTAAAGACAAAAAAAAAAAAAAAAAAAAAAACTAATCCTGGTTTCCCTAAACACAACATCATCAGCAAATAATTTTTCCATTTTCTTTATTCATTCTGTAGAAAAATAATTGAAAGCAAACATATTATTGCATGTTGTAGAGATTTCATCTGGGTCGTTCCAGGTGGCCCTCACAATAATCCTATCCTCAAAACAAAACCAGCTGTTTCTCTCCAGGACCATCACTTCCACAGCCTCAATTGTCACCTCTAGGCCATAAATTTTCTAAATGTTTCAAATGTCCCCACCCACAATGCTTGGACTCAAACTTCCAGTTGTATGTGGATTTCTGTTTAGATGGCATAAACTCAATTTGTCTGAAATGAAATTCATCTTTTCCTCCACGCTAGTTCTTACACCTGACTTTCCTAATCTGTGGTGGCCTTTCCTTACATTTCTCATCAGCAGGATTTGAAATCCCAAACTCCCAAGATTTGATCCGAAACCCTCTTTTGGACCCCAGCTTCCACATGAGCTCTGCACATTCCACCTCCAGCCTTCCAGGCGCCAAGTCCAATTCTCAGCATATCGCTCCTCCCCCAAAAACATTCAACACATTTCAAGAAATTATTAAATTAAGGGAAAAAGCACTAGACATTTAATGTTTAAAATTTCAAGGATTTTTTTGTTCCCCTGTACAAAAAGTGACAATGTATCACTTGATATTCCAGGAATAAGCTCTTCTCTTTTTTATGGTTATGTTCTGCCTTAAAACTGGGGACTCCTATGTTTCCGTCAATCAAATTCAGACCCACGCAAAAAAACAGACATATGTTAAACAGAAAAAAATAAGACACAAAAATCTCTGTGCACGGTGCTTCAACTATGTAAAAGATGTGCACTGGCTGTCGTTTCATGTAATACGCATGCAAAAAGCTGATAATACCCAGCATAAGCAAGGATGTAGGAGATGAGAACTCGCACACACAGTAATGAGGGTGAACTTTCACAGTGTTTGAGGAAATATGACAATATTTCACTAAACTGAAAATATGTTGATCCTCTGACCTAGGAATTTCACTTCTAGAAATGTGTTCTACAGAAAAAGCCACACAATTATGCAAGAATTGTTTCTTTTTTTTTTTTTTTTTTTTCGATTGTTAGGGATTCATTGAGGGTACAAAGAACCAGGTTGCAGTGATCGCATTTGTTAGGTAAAGTCCCCCTTATAAAGAATTATTTCTAATGGCAAAAATTTAAGACCAATTAAGTGGT
>CAUYPK010101843.1:0-13348 GCA_963574355.1 Loris lydekkerianus | reverse complement strand
GATGTTGGCATGGACATGGAGAAAAGGGAATGAACGCTTTTGCGCTGCTGGTGGGAATGCAAGCTAATACATTCCTTTTGGAAAGAAGTTTGGAGATCACTTAGGAATCTAAAAATAGACCTACTGTTCCATCCTTCAATTCCTCTCCTAGGTATATATCTGGAAGACCAAAAATCACTTTGTAACAAAGATATTTGCACCAGGATGTTTATTACAGTCCAATTCATAATTGCTAAGTCATGGAAGACGCCCAAGAGCCCATTGACTCACGAATGGATTCATAAATTGTGGTATACGTACATTTGTAATTTTGAATTAACATTTGTATCATATATGAAATTTAGCCAAGTTTCATTGTTTTGCCTGTGGACGTCTACTCACTTCATTTGTGGAAACTCCATAATTCTTTCATTGAATTGCTTTTGTACCTTTGTCAAAAATCAATTGCATATATTTTTATGGACTTGTTTCTGGCTGATTTTATTCTCTTCTGTTGATCTACATGTCTATTTTTTCACCTACAGCACAGTATCTTCACTACGATGGCTACATAATACATCTTGAAATCAGCTACACCTATTCTTCTCACTTTATTCTCTTGAAAAATGGTTTTAAGTTATTCTAGTTCCTTTGCCTTTCTGCATAAATTTTAGAATGAACTTCTCTATACCCTTAAAAAGTCTTGCTGGAGTTTTGATAGGAATTGCATTAAATGTGTACGTCAATTTGAGGAGAATTGACATATTCATTGCGTTGTTTTTCAATCTATGAATACAGCCTGTCTCTTCATTTATTTTGATCTGTAATTTCTTACATCCATGTTTTGTAGTTTTTAGAATACAGGTCCTGAGCATGTTTTATTAGATTTAAACCTAAGCGTTTTATTTTCCAGTTGCAAATGTCTTGTGTTCATTGTTAGCACATAGAAATGCAATAAATTTTTATAAATTTATCCTGTGTCATGCAATCTTGATGAACTAACTTATTAGATTAGTTCTAGGAGTTTTGTTGTAGATTCCCTGGGGTTTTTCTGTGTAGATAACTTGCACAGTGGGACAGTTTTATTCCCTTTCTCATCTGTATGCATTTTATTTCCCTTTGCTTTTTTTCTTTTTTACCTTCTAGCATTGGTTAGAACATTCAGCTGCAGGTTGAGTATGAGTAGTGAGAGTGGACATCATTTCTTGCTGAATTAAAGGAGAGAGAGCAGCCTCATTACTTCCAGGTGTGGGTAGAAGTCCAGGTCCTATCAGCCTCTGTCAACATTCCCTGGTGAAAGGGGCTGCATTGCTGCTAGGTGGGGTGAAAGCTCCAGCTCCCTAATGAGGCTCCATTGGTAACTTCCAGGCCAGAAGAGGTGGGGATTCCCGGTCCTTCTCCCAACCTAGTCCCACTGACACCATGGTGGAGGGGTGGAGTGGTGGAGTGCTGGTTTCTTTCTCACTGTGTCCTGTTGAAAATCTTCACTCTCCTCTGGCCTATAGACACATGAGAAAATGCTCATCATCCTTAATCATCAGAGAAATGCAAATTAAAGCTACTTTGAGATATCATCTAAAAAATCCACACCACCTCAGTGTGGATGGGGAGGGGCACCCTGTGTCTTCCAAACAGGGCTGACATTACTGTCTAGCAGAGAATAAATGACCCACTCCCCGTCCAGCCTTCTCCTATATCCTCTCTCTCCCTGAGCAGGATTCAAGGAGCCTCATTACATCGTAATGAGTGTAGAAATCTAGGTTTCCTACTTTACCTTTTCAAATGTGAGAGAGCCACAGAATTTTCTGTGAGGTTTGGCTGGAGATGAGTTGTTGTCGCCTGAAAGTTTCCGTCTTGTTAGCTTGCTCCTTTCCTGGTCCTTTGGGTAGAGGGAGCAGGATTCTGTGGAGGATTTGCTTTCACTCTGCTTGTTTGCAGGCTGCTGGCTTCTTTAATAATAGTTTGGGATACATGAAGCAAAATGAAAGACAAGGGAACTCACCACTGTGGTATCCTCAGGTCGGTCAGCCTTCTTCCTCCACTTTCCATAATCTTCTTATATTCATTTTTTTGGGGGCCGGTGCCCTACTCCTTTGAGCCACAGATGCCGCCCCTTATATTTATTTTCATACAACATCCAAGGTGTTAGGCTATACTTGGCAGAAGGAATAGGAAAAAGTACAGCTACATTCTCTTCTCCCAAGTGGAAGACATATATATATATATACACACACACACATACATATGACCCTATACCTTGACCTAAGAGGTTAGCTCATATTTATATATGTGTATATTTATTTATTATGTATTATATTTAATATTTATATATTATATTTATACATATCATTTTATTTATTTATATATATTCTTATATATAGATATATAAAATCTCTGTTGCTAAAAGGATTACATTTCTAGTTATCTGGCAAACTTTCCTATCCAAAGTGACTCATCAAGGCCATCTGTAGAAATTTGTTTAACCATCTATATTAGTGAACTGGAATATTTTCTCCAAAGGGAAATAAATATTCTGCTTGGTATTCTGTTACAAACATATAATATTTAAGGCTATTGAGTTACCTATGTTTAATAACCACAGGGATTGCACCAGATAATGAAATACAAGACATTCTAAAGGGAGCCTTCTGGCTGAGGGATCTATGGAAACACAGGTCTATAAAACTGGGGAGAAAGTGGAACTTGCTAGCTCCTTGGCAGCGAGGGCTGGGCACATGGGTCATCACAGCAGCAATCTGGGCAGTCGCTGCAGGTGTAGGCGTTGGCAGTGAGCTGGCTGGGCTCAAATTTCTATCTTTTACTTATGAGCTGTGTGACTGAACCTGTGTGGAATCTTCCTGATTAAAGCCCTTACCTCATTCTGTATTGTGATGTAATTTGGGTTTCTAGCTTTCATCAAAACCCAGCATTACCTGGGTAAAGCTTACTTTCCCTATCACTCTTGGTTAATAATACTCACCTAAGTTTTGAAACCCTAAGTTATATTGGCTTTGTGAGGTTGGAATAGTACTCTTTCCAAACCAGCGGCTTTCAAGTGGAGGTAATTTCGATCCCCAGGGAACATTTGGCAATGTCTGGAGACATATTTGGTTGTCTCAGCTGGGGAGGGGAAAATTTAGTGAGTAGAGGCCAGGAACACTGTTAAATATCTAATGACATCCAGAATATCACTGACCTATAAAGAATTTATCTGGTCTAAAAATGTGAATACTGTAGTGTGGAGGTTGGTAAGCCCTGCTCTAAGCTTTAGTTTCTTTACAGGAAACTGGGGTGACAATAGTATCTGCTTCTTGGAGTATAGGTGAAGAGTAACGAAAATGGCGCTTGTAAAGCATTTGTCAGAGTGTTGCCCAGGTTCTAGCGGAGATTTCTCTTTGCTTCTTTTGGCTACTGGTGATCGATGGTGATTCTTGGAATCCCTTGGCTTGTGGCGGCCAGTCTCTGCCTCTGTCTTCTTCCCTGCGGGTCTATGTCTCTGCATCTCTGCATGTCACTGGATCTCTGCACTGCCTTCTCACACGGACACCTGTCACTGGATCTCTGCACTGTCTTCTCACATGGACACCTGTCACTGCATTTCTGCACTGCCTTCTCACACGGACACCTGTCACTGTTTGCTGTAATCCAACTTGACCTCACTGTAACTTGATTACATCTGCAAAGACCCTATTTGCAAATGAGGTAACATTCACTAGTGTTGGGACTTAAGACTTAAATATAACATTTTGGGAGACACAACTGAACCCACAGCACATCTAAGCAATATATACAACTGATAAGAGTTAGAAGGCTATAAGTGGGGATTGGGAAATGGGCACTGAGAAGAAGAGGGATGAACTCCTTTAAGTTAAGGTGACTGTGTAGCCACCAGTCACTGCAGCTAGGCAGGACAATGCCAGGGGAGGGACTTCCTCTGGGGACCGGTCAGGAGAAGCACACTAGTATAAATCAAGTGCCAATCAACAGAGGCCAATCAGTTAAGATTTAAAGAAACCAATCAATGTAAGCCAGCTAGGTTTGAAGGACCCAATCAGTGTTTGCCAGCAGATTTGGGAGGGCAGACAAGGCATAAAAGCCCAAACCCAGGTGAGTTGCAAAAGCAATCATTGAGGATGCCTTCCATTGTTTTGGGAGCATTACTATCTTCTAATAAACTATCTGCTTTATCTCTTGTGCTTGCCCATGGTCCGTGAATTCATTCTTTGATTCCTGAGACCAAGAATGTGGCCTGGAGGAGAGAAATTTGGTATTAAAATGATTAAACTTAAACCATGTTTTAACCTAAACAATCAAGATTTCTTCTAATGCAATATAGCAACTTTGGGTGTTCAAGAGAGCTCAAAGCACACTTCCAGTACACTGTCAATGCAGGCAAGAGAGGAGGGCTTCAGGCATCACACTGCAGAGCCTTTCCCACAATACTGATATTAATTTGCAATGCATGCAAAACACACAAAACCTCACCTTAGAGTTTGGACAGAATGGGGATATTGGATGACAGCAATATAAGTAAATTTGTTGTCCCTCTGCTAATGCCTTTTGTTAATTAAAAAAATAGAAATAAAAATACAGCTTGGATTAAGGACACTTTAATTTTTGGAGATGATACAAAAGGACAGAGCTGGTCTATCTTGGGTGCATTGGAACAGGAAGTCTTAATTATATCAATCAAAGCTACTTTCTTTTCCAATGAACTGTTTATTATATTTTCCATCCAAGACAAAGATGAAGATCTGTGCAATTAAATAGGCTGATTGAGAAAATCCATGTCAGAGATAAGCTTGGATTTATACTTTGGGGGCCAAATGACTAGAGGGCACTAAAAAACTGCACAACTGAGAAAAAATGGTCTTTTATCAGCACATATTTTGAACAGGAATGAGGGATTTGCTTTCCTCTGCATTTAGCAGCATGGCTCCCTGCTCATTCCTCCTGTGCAGAGCTGAGCTGTTTCCACAGGTCTTCATCAGCTTCCTAACACACGCTATAAGGAATTGAGCTGACAGCCCATGGAAGAGAGTTTAGAGGCAAAGGGTGAGGTACAGGAGAGGGCTACGATTTCAGTAACATGGAACTCAAAATTTTCAAGGACATCTCCGTGTTTGTCTTAGTCAAGGACTGTGACATTGGCAGGGCCTCTAGATATTTGGGCTACAAAACTGGTGACAAGGGCCTATGGTGTGCCTGTGTGTGTGTGTGTGTGTATGTGAGTAAAGAAAGGTCTCTCTGATTTAAGCCTGAATCTCGTTGACTTGACAAGCAAGGGAAATTATTATTATTATTTTCTTCACCATACACTGATTTTATATACGATTTGACATATTTTCATCACACTGGTTAACACAGCCTTCCTGGCATTTTCTTAGTTATTGTGTTAAGATATTTATATTCTACCTTTAGTAAGTTTCACATGTACAAGCAAGGGAAATTGGTATTTGTTGATTATTTACTAAATGTCAAGCACTTTCACTTTTTTCTTTTAACTGTCATAATAATCTCTGAGTTTGGTTTTATTATCACATCTTACAGTCAGGACACAGAGTCTTGAGACAACGAAGGATATTCAGCACAGTCAACAACCAGGAAAGCACAGACAGACCACTTAGAAGTAGCTGTCCATCCATCTATTCATCCATCTAACATCTCTGTATCTCTCTATCTTTATCTATATGACAGGAATTATGAGGTATTGACTCACTCAGTCGTGGAGACTGGAAGGTCCCACCATCTCCCATCTCCCAGGTGGACACTCAGGAATGCTACTAGTAATTCAAAGGCCTGATAGCCAGACAGTCACTGGTATAGACTCAAGTCCAAATCTGAAGGCCTAAGAACCAGGAGCTCAAGGGCAGGAGAAGATGGATGTATTAGCGTAAGCAGTCAGAAAACAAATTCAATTTTCTTCCACCTTTCTGTTCTACTCAGGCTTTAGCAGATTGGGTGATGCCCACACTGGGAAGGGCCATTGGCTTGAGTCAGTCCACCAATTCAGATGCCAATCTCTCCAGAATCACCCTCACAGACACACCCAGAGATGATGTTGAACTAGATACCTAGGCATCCACAGGGTGCAGTCAAGCTGACACATAAAACTATTCATCACACTTGGTATCCTCAACATGATGCTATTTGAATTATTTAGAACCTGGAAAATATATAGTGGATTATTGTGCTTGTTAGAGCTTGTTTGTGGATTCTGCCCTTAGTGCTAAATAAACATTGGAGAAGAATGAAGAATAGATTTTTTTCAAGTGGACAAGATCTTTGGCCCAGGCACCTAGTTCATGCTAGAATTTTCCCTCCCCCAAGATCATGCCTTTGGGAAAAAGAGTTGGACAAGTAAGCCCTGAGACCCATTTCCACGCTGCCTCCTCCACAAGGTCTTTCCTAGTTGCACCCTCCTCTTTGTTCTTTTATCTCCTGTATCACGTATCTAGGAAACCATCAGGGCATGTACTCAGCTAATTGTGCTTTTGTCTAATCCACTGTGATAATGTCTAAGTGCCTAGGGGTAGAGATCTCTTCCTGCTCTTCCCCGGATTCTGCACAGACTCCAGCTCAGCTTTCATACAATAGTGACTCAGAAGGATGGACATGGAATTGAGGAAGGAGGTGGAAGTGGGGGACATGGTGTTCCACTCAGCAGGACAGGGCCGTGTGGTCACAGTCTACCCAGGAGACTAATGCGCCCAGCCAGCTCCTGGACAGCCTTTGCCGAGCATTCGGCAGCTGATAACTGCAGCTGAGTCGGGAAGAAAATGCACTGTCAATTGGCTCTTCTAGATTTTAGGTTTGCCCAGCTGCTGTATGGTCACAACTGAGCTCACTGATTATTCCAGGATGTGTTAAGTTGGCTCCAAAGATGTGCCAAGCTACACCCTACGTGTCCGGTGTTGATGTGTTCTTATCCCTGTGAAATAGGATCACTGGTGATAACAGATTTCACATCTCTGTGGCTGTCATGAAATCTAGAGGGCTTGTTCACCAGGTAGTAAACAACTGAAGAAAATCAGCAGAGTAGCAGGAGCCAGGCGTGTGTTCTTGGTACTCAGAAAAGCAGATGCCAAGGCCCTTACAGGGAGCCAGGGTGCTGAATGCAGAGGAAAGCAAATCCCTCATTCCTGAGTCCAACTTGGGAAGGGGCAGGCAATGCCTGGTACCATGTTAAGCAGCACAACAAAGTGCGGAAGTGAAGTCACTGCCATCAACAGGTGGGGGTTTGGGTCCTGTCTCTGCTGCATAGGACCTATGTCACCTTGGGTAAGTTATTTAACCTCTCTAAAGTGTAGTTTTGCCCTTGGAAAATAGATTTCAAAACACTTGGCTCAGTGCCCAATACATAGTAACTGTTTTTATTTATTATTTTAATATGGGATCTCATTTAATCCTTACACTTACCTTCTGATGGCTTTATCAATCTCCCCATTTTACAGGTGAGGAAACCGAGGTAATCGAGGTTTGGCGAACACAGGCAAGTTGCCCACGGCCATTGAGAGGTAGAGGTGGAGTTTGAATGCCTGTCCTGGGCCAGGGACTGGTAACTTCTGACTATTAGTGAATTATATCCCACAGTCAACACAAACACACTGGGTGTGTCTACTTGAAATGTTGCCAACTGCTCTTTTCCTTCCCTATCATAGAGAGACTTGCAAACTGAACACCCGTATAAGATGTATCTCTGTCCTCTTTAGTGGCGTGTCCTGCTGAGTCACCATCCAGGAACTACTTTCACAGCTGTCCAGGAGAACCCAAGTCCTGTTTTTTCCTCCTGGCTTCAATGTCTTACCTGCGAAACAAGACAGCTCTGAGGGGTGGTCTCTCAGCTGTCCCATTTAAGGAGACACAGAAGACAGGCACATTCCATTGGAAAATTAAAAAAAAAAAAAAAATGATGGTTTGGACCAATAAAAATAAAAGATAAGAGCAGAAAGATCTATGGTTCTTGAAGACTTTATCTCAAAAATTCTCTACAATTCTCAGAAAGCTTAAAAGGTTTTTGAAGAGGGAGGAATGGAATTCTTTGGCTGGCAAGTGTGGGCAGGAGCCCCGGGGTCTGAGTGGCTGTGTTCCTGGGAAGGAGAGTGGGTGGCGCATGTCACAGGCAGCAAGGAGCCTCTGGATCTTGCACCCACCACCAAGAGGCGTGAGTCCATTTTGGTTTTAGGATTTGGGACTAGAAATGGAATTTGTATTGAGATCGAGGGTGGGTGAGAGGGCTGGGGAGAATCTAACTGATAATGTGTGTTTACCGGGTCTGATGTGGGTCGTTCAAGCTGTGAAAGCGAGATGGGAGTCAGCCTTATTTTCAGAGGTTCTTCCAGTTGCTCCTGGAGGGAAGGAGTGATGACTGGTGGGTATGCTCAATCCAGTAAATAAGTAAACACACACATTCTGCAATGATTGCTTTCTGCCAATATTTAATATGCACCCCGAGTGGAGGGAATGGCTTGTTCACTCTCCCAGTCTCTCCTGCTCTCTGTCTCCCCACCTCTCCTCCCACTGCAAGGCTGAAGGCTTCTGCCTCCCACATTAGAGCAAAGCCACTTGCTTTCTAAGTGACTCTCTCCCCCCGTGACAGTCCTAAATGGGGCTTCTGTGGTTTCAGATGAGGACTGTTCTTTTGTTTCAACCTTGATGGTTCCCCAGATAATGTAGAATCAGAGAATTGCTGAGGAGTGAGGGATGGGAAACTTCTCTGCCTGTCTTCCAAGAGTCAGGGTTGAAAGCAAGGAAGATGCCCACCCCCACCCCCTGAGCTCCTAAAACCTCTCCACTGGAGTGACAGAACAGGGGAGTCCTTTGCAAACTGTCCAAACACATTTCCATACGTGTTGAGCATTTGGACTGAAACAGCATCTTGGCTTCACTCTCTCTGGAAATGGCCAGGGAGAAGGGAACGCGCTCTCATTGGGTGCAGAGGAGGAAAACCCTGGCACCTTGCCTGGAATGAAGATTTTATGTCTTACAGAAATGAATTAGGGAGGACATCCCACAAGAAGCTGCAGATCAGTGAAATGTGCATTCGCTCACAACACGCTTTCCCAGCTGAGCCTCTCGCCTCCGTTCCAAATCTCCCTGGCTGGGGCCTGGTCGTTTGGCTTTCTGGAGCCTTGTTTAGGACTGTTTCCATTTGAGGATGTTCCTGTGCACAATTTCAAAGGCATTCCGCTAATGTGGCTGCTTCTCCTATTTTAGGCATCAGAAGGCATTTGAAATCTGTCCACAGTCAAGAGCGTCAGAAAGAAGGAGCATTGTAAAAGCTCGCTCACTGCGTGTACACGCCAGACCCATTCTGCAAATATTAACTCGTTTCATTCTCACAACAAATGAGTGTTGCATGTATTATTCCCCTTGCAAAGATGAGATGTCTTAGGCATAAAAAAGTTAAGTAGTTTGCCCAAGGTTACATAGCCCATAAGTGACGGAGCCCATATTTCCTTCCAAATTGTGTCACAGCAGGGGCCACACTGTTAAGCACAATACTATAATAAAAATAATGCCTGCTTCCTGGGGTTGTTCTAAAGATGAAATGGGATGATGAACAGGGCAAACTTTAATAATCCAATGTAGGAGAACTAGAAATATTTGAGTGGTACTTCTGTTAGATGCTTCTGATCCAAAATCACCACTGCGGAAATCTCTTACTTCCTCTTTCCTCCCTCCCTTCCTTTTCCAGCGGCTGCCTTGGGTAATTGGATACTTGACCCCACTCAGAAGGCTTTTGAAACGTGGAAGGAAGAGAGGAGAAAAGGAAGGAAGGAAGGAAGGAAAGGAGAAAAATGACCCTGTTTTCTGTCCTGTTTTACTTCCCTCACTTCTGCTCCCAAGCTCACACTTCCAAACGAATGTCTCATGGACAACCTTATTACAGAGTCTCCTTCCTTATCTTTCCCTTTTTTTACAGAGTTATATTGATTTGTTTTCTTAGATAGAAGAATATTTTGATTATGTTGGAGTCATTGGACTGGAAGACCTAGTTCAAATGCAACCGACATGAGGCAGGTGCCCTGTCAGTATCACCAGCGCCCAGCCCAGACTGGCACCTGACCAGTATCTAGTAAATGTTCATTTAAAAGTTGGGGAAAGTATGGGTTAATCCACATTAACCAGCTTACCAAAACCATAAAGGATACAATATATGCTTACATCAGCAAAGCTAGAAAGTTATATTTTCTTTTTTTCCCTTGCTTTTTCCAGCTAAAAAATTAATTCATGTTTGGCATTATCTGTATTTCATTTCACCTCACACGTGGAACTTCAGTGGTTCAAGAGGACAGGAAGGGAAGGAGAGACACTTTACAATGTATCAATTTTGCATGCCAGAACCCTTTTTCTTCATGTCTGTGCCTCTCACATCTCAGTTTTGAAGCTTACTGGTCCATTGGTGTTTCTATCTCTTTATCTCTGGTTTATCTCCAGACCAACTCCCTAGAATAAACCTTTCTCGGGAGAGACTGTCACCCAGCAGACTAGGAGATGGAAGGTGTCAGTGGGTACCCATGGCATGGCTCTGACAAGCATGTGCTATAAAATGGCATCGTCACCCCAGAAGGGAAGAGGTGATAGAGAAAGTGAACGATGGGAATTTGAATAGAACAACAAGGCAATTCATTGGAGAATTAAAGGTGAAACTAACAGTCTGAAATAAAAGGGTAATTGTGCTTCATCGTACAGCAGGGGTTTGTGGGTTTATTGACAACTGGTCTGTCCTTTGCTGAGTGCCTGTTGCATGGTGATGTCTGCCCTGTGGTTCCATGTGTGCTATCTCCATTGACTGTCCTTGAGGGGTACAGTCTTGATTCCTGAAGTATATAGACTTATTTTGTTTCTTTCTTCCGTTTTTTTTTTTTAGAGACAGAGTCTCACTTTGTCACCCTCAGTAGAGTGCTGTGGCATCACAGCTCACAAGAACCTCCAACTCCTGGGCTTAGGAGATTCTCTTGCCTCAGTCTCCCGAGTAGCTGGGACTACAGGTGCCCGCCACAATGCCCAGCTATTTTTTTTGTTGCAGTTTGACCGGGGCCAGGTTCCAATCCTCCACCTACCATTGGTATATAGGGGCCGGTGCCCTACTCACTGAGCCACAGGCACCGCCCGACTTGTCTTGTTTCTTATTTGTTTATTTATTTTAAAAAATTTTTTTCATCCTCAACCTAACTGAGCAGTGACTGTAAGGTGCCCCTGGCAGCCGTTGCAGCTGTCTTTGTGTGTCTGAGCACTTTACTGTGCTGTGGGTTTGCTTCTTCCCGAGGGGGAAGCTGGAAACTCACCTTCACAACGTTCCTTGATCGCGATCAGATACAACAGTGGGAGATTTCATTCCAGAAGCAAGTGCAATGAATTTTCAGGTGCCGGACAGGATTCCAACTGGCTGGTGACAGGCATGTCAGCACACATAAAGGGCAGTGGTGTCACCACTCAGTATCAGAGGCACCATCTGTAGTGTCCGTGCCCAGAAGTGGATGGTTGTGTCACTGGAGCAATCTTTTGGTGTAATTTGGACGTTACTCCTGGACTGGGAGCCTCCAAATGTTACTCTCCAGCCTTCTAGAAATTTCTAGATCTTTTCTGATGAAACCAGTCGGAATAATTCTATGACTGATTCCATGTCAGGCTCATATTTCTAATTTCAAGATGGCAGCCTGAGCACTCTTTGAAATGTCTCCCTCCCACATCAAACACCTAGGCATGATAGAAAAAAAAGATAAATAAAAATATTTTTAGAATAACAAATACATAAATAACAGTAAACTTGAAAATGTCAGAAAACTCTTCATGGACCAGAGGCTGCAAACAAGTTCTAGAATGAGGGATAGGCTATGTGTCGGACAGTTATTGCTGTGTAGACAGCCACCACAAGATACCAGTGTCTTATGATAATATGTGTTTATTTCTCACTCCTGAGTTGGAAGGTAAGCTGGGCAGTTTCAAATGGTGGGATGTGATGGGCACATATAGTTCATCTAAGCTGGGCTCAGTGTTTTTTGTTGTTTGTTTGCTCCAGGGCACAGTTTTCTTTCACATCTTTTCTACAGGTTTCTCCTTTTCTGTGACCAGTGTCTTTTCATAATGTTTTCTCATGGGGCTGGTAAACATTTAAGAAAGGAAGATTAACCATGCAATGCAAGCCAGCCATTATTCATAATAGGTGTGCTGACATCTCATTGGCCAAGGCTAGTCACATGGTCAAGCCTAACTCTAAAGGCTCTTTAGAAGTTGCTGGGAGAGACAGTAAAGATTTGCTGAGCAATGATGTAATGACCACATAGGAGACCATAGCTATCAATGAAGGCATTGCATTAGCGCTTTTCACATAAGAGAGAAACAAAAACTCAGGAAGTGTCTGAGGAAGGGCAAGAGTATGAAAGAGACAGAAACTTGAATATAGATGTATGAGAACAAAATATCATTAGTGTTCAGTATTGAGAGCTAGAGAAATGTTATAATTTAAAGACACAGATGTTATGAAGAAAGACTAAGCAGGTAACAAGACATAATCAGATTTTAAGTAACTATTGGCGTGAGAAATTCAGTAGCACTCAGCTGAATAAGGAAGCAGTGAGTTTGAACATAGGGTTTGCACTAAGTGAATGTTGGAAGAACGCGTGAGTAGATGGATCGACACGGAGGTTTATGAGTTTGTGTACTCAGCGTTCCTTAATGTTCAGCCTGCGTCAGTGTCCCAGTGTGACCAAATTTGCTCCATTATATCTAAATGTCTCAAATGCCTTGCACCATTATCTTCGACCTGAACTGCCATCACTTCTCCTTGGCCTCCCCCCACGTCTTCCTGCCCCTTCACAAGCCTCTTTCCCCACTGGAGCCAAAGTGACCTTTGTGAAGCATGAATCACTTCATTTCTTTCTTTTTTTAAAAATTATTATTAAATCATAGCTGTGTACATTAATGCAATCATGGGGTACCTGCTCTGGTTTTACATACCATTTGAAATATTTTCATCACACTGGTTAACATAGTCTTCCTGGCATTTTCTTAGCTATTGTGTTAAGACATTTATATTCTACATTTAGTAAGTTTCCCATGTACCCTTGTAAGATGCACCATAGGTGTAGTCCCACCACCTACCTTCCCTCCACCTTCATCCCCCCTCCCTCCCTTCCCTTTCCCTTTTCCCCATATTCTTAGACTATAATTGGGTTATAGCTTTCATATGAAAGCTATAAATTAGTTTCCTAGTAGAGCTGAGTACATTGGATACGTTTTCTTCCATTCTTGAGATACTTTGCTAAGAAGAATATGTTCCAGCTCCATCCATGTAAACATGAAAGAGGTAAAGTCTCCATCTTTCTTTAAGGCTGCATAATATTCCATGGTGTACATATACCAC
>CAUYPK010101842.1:0-10476 GCA_963574355.1 Loris lydekkerianus | reverse complement strand
CTTATACCAACTTTCTTTTGATTAATATTTACAGAGTATCCTCTTTTCACACTTTCTGATTTGTATATATTAGTTGTAGGATAATATTTAAAGGTAAACAAATCCTACATCAAGCACACGAAGTAAATTCAGTGTGAGTTCAAAATGACTTACTTTTCTTCCAGAGGCTTAAGAAATCTGGACCCCCCTGGGTTACTCACAGAGATAGGCTTTTTTGGAGTTGTAAAATTCCTTAGGCATTTTCTCTGATGCAGTACACCCCGTTAAGCCTGAGATCCAAGGGCGTGCAGCCCTTCCTCAGAGATACGGGCCAGAGGGTTGACATATGTTAACAACATATTGTCAGAGGTCTATAGATATTCTGCCCTGAAAGAAGGACACAGTACTTCATACTGGGTAAACTGAGTGAACGCTTGAAGATATTCAATCCCCCTCTGGCTAATTTTACCCTTGTGATGTTCCTTTAGATACCTGCTCAGAAATTAGTCATTGTCTAGAAGAAGAGATTTACTACAAAAGTAATTGTATTGATATGTAAACAAGAAAGTAAGAAAATGAGGAAACTAACAGATAAGGGATTAAGTGTGTAAGTGACTGAAAAAGTATAAAACCTAAACTTAGAATAAAGAACTTTGCTATACGCCATATCAGAGTGTATAGTCTGTTTCTTGACTTAATAATTACAGGAGCGAGTTTTACACCTACAGCAAAGCTTCTGCTCGTTTGCATCTCAGGTCACGCAACATTAGTTATGAAGGAGCTCAGGAAATTTCACCCCCAAATATTACTCTTTTGGTATTTTGAATTAAAGGCTCCTAGATTAACAGGCCTTTGGAAGAGGCTTCCTCTACACCCACCTACATAACCAGGTAGATCTATCACAGAAACACTTGAGTTCCCTTTCTCTTCCCCATTATCTCACTATATGGAAGGAAAGAAAATTAAGAAGGCAACCAGACTTGGCCCAAATTATTTTAAAAATAGTACCTGTCTCTCAGGTTAATTTGCAAGTTAACCTCTTTCCCCCAATTCATTAATTGTTCTGTAAACTCAAATAAAATCTTAAGGCTCACACTCCCTAGCAGCTGACTTAATGAATGAACCACCTCTCTGGCCAAGGGGATTCCTAAAACTGAGTTGCTTGCTTTGAGAAAGGAGATCAGACATGCCTCATCATTTCCCTTGCTTTCTTAGAGATGTCCTTTGTGATTCATTAATAGGCCTAAGCCTATTCAAGACATACCTAAGGGTCCTTTATAAATAATAAACCATGCGATTTGGGGCATAGGTCTGGTAGTTTATCTATGATTAACAAACCCTTATCTTAACTCAAGATGTCCTTTGCTCTGGCTCCTGGCCTCTTAGACAAAGCTTAATTCTTCTAGCCAACTGTTAACAAAAGAATCTTTAAATATATCTATAATCTGTAAGCCCCTACATTGTGATATCCCACATTTTTTTGCCAAACCAATGTATGCCTTCAATGTATTGATATATGATGTTACCTGTAGTTACTATCTTCCTGAAATGTATAAAACCAAACTCTAACTGCACCACAGTGAGTTCACTTGCTTAAGTCTTCTTGGGTATGGCTTTGGCTCATGGTCTTCAAATTTGGCTCAAACTAAATCTCTTTAAATCATTTTACAGAGTATGGGTTCTTTTCCTTTGACACTTCCATGTATCTATTCATTCTCCCTAGCAACCATTTATTGCCTATAAATAGAATTACCTATGCTCCTCATATCTCTCATCCTCTCTAAAAAGCATCTGTAAAATTATCTGGATTTCATTGGGATACTGAGTAATCACTTAGTGATTTTTACCTTTGTGCATGGTAAATAAACCTCTTTCTTTTATTAATCTACCTTAATTGTGAGTTGATCTTTCAGGGAACTCTTGGGTAAAAGAGTTCATGGAAGCAACATTTGAGTTTTTTTGTTTGTTTTATTGTTTTTCCTTTATTTTCCATTCTAGTTGTGTTTGTGTTTTTATAGAATATTTAATTCATTTATATTTAATGTAATTGCCAATGTATATGGATTTAAACCTATTATTTACTATTTTCTGTCTGTTCCACCTAATATACATCCCCCCCCCTACTTTTCTGGTCTTCTTTTGAATTATCAAATATTTTTATATTATTCCATTTTCCTTCTGATCTTTTTTTAAAGTTTTATTTTATAACTACACATTCTTTTATATTTTTTATTTTCTTCTAAATACTATAAAATAAATCTTTGACTTATTCCTCCTTAAATTTTACTTTTGCTATTTCCAGGATAAATCAATATTTACAAATTTTAACTCTATTCACAATTCTCTCCTACTTCTTGTGTTATTATTGCCACATATTTAAATTATGTGTAAAATATAGTGTATTCATTTGAGTATGTGTATAATTTATTTCCATAAGATAAGTCAATATTTATTTAGATTTATCCCTGCTTTTATCCTTCATTTTTTTTTCTGCAATAGTGTTCTTCTACCAGGGTTCATCTTCCTTCTCCTGAAAGAACCTCCTTTAATATTTCTCTAATGTCACTCTACTAGTGACAAATTATCTCATTTTTAGGAAGGATTATATGGAAATGTTTTTATTTTCTCCTAAATCCTGGCTTCTGGGATAGGCTTGAGCTCATTTATTTTTGTCTTTCCAGTGCAAAGAGATCGCCAGAATCCTCTTGATTGCTAGTTTGTACTGTTTCTATGCTTCCTCTAAAAATTGGCAAGGGCAACCATGGAGGAAAAAAATGAGTAATTTAGGGATTTTCTCAATACATTTTCCTTCTCTTCAAAATCTTAATCTAGGCAGGGCACGGTGGTTCAGGCCTGCAATCTTAGCACTCTGGGAGGCCCAGGCAAGTAGATTGCTTGAGCTCAGGAGTTTGAGACCAGACTGTGCAAGAGCGAGACCCTGTCTCTACTAAAAATAGAAACACTATCTGGGCATTGTGGTGGGTGCCTGTAGTCCCAACCTACTCAGGAGGCTGAGGCCAATGGATTACTTAAGCCTAAGAGTTTGAGGTTGCTATGAGCTATGATGCCACTATGGCACTCTACTCAGGGCACAGAGTGAGACTCTATTTCAAAAAGAGAAGAAAAAAGAGATCTTGATCTATTGAATCCTGGCTGCCTTAGTTGTTCTCTGGTCAACATAATCCGTTTTTTATAACGTTAATTTATTTTATCTAGCTTTTATGGTTGCTTTCAGTGGGAAGTTTACTATGAATCACACTTCTCTGTCATAGCAAGAAGAAGAACCTGCAAATTATTGTTTGTTTTTAATAAAACATATGGATTAAAAGGAAGTTTCTCTTCACCCATATGGTGACCTTTCAGATGTTTTCCCATAGCTCCTGTAAAGCCTACCTGTCAAGCCTCTTTTCTCTAGATTAAATGGCTAAAGTTCTTTCATGTGACATGTTCACAGACCTCTCACTATTCTAGTGTTCCAATTTATCTTTTATTTCAATTTTAAGTGGACAGCACAAAAACTATGATTTCTGGTTTTGGAAAATAAAAAAGTTACTTGTAAATCTAAGATCTTTCATATTAAATGCTTGACCATGAACAAGTTAACTTACTTAAGCCTTGGATTTTTCACTTGTAAGGTGAAGAATACTACCTACCTTGCATAGTAATTTTGAATTAAAGGAGTGCCCTGATTATACTAGGCACTCAATAAAGTTTAGCTGTGGCAGGTGGTTTTATAATTGCATACTTGTTATCTCCTTGATAAGGCATAAAATCAGGATAAATTCTTGGTTATGTTCTTATGGGTTTTCTGAAATATTTTGTGTATTTGTTCTTTACATGTACCTGGTTTGATTGTCCAATTCCGTAAAAACTACAGAATCATTATAAAGGTATAAATCTGAAGCTATGTCTTGCCTCTTCCTCAGCACCTCCTTGTCCTTGGCTGAATAAAAGGGAGAAAAGGTGTTTTTAGAAGAATTTAATTCAACTGCAGGAATATCATTTAAACAGTAAAGTGTTCTCCCCCTCTTCACAATGTCCCTTTATCAGGATTTCATTTAACTTTCCTCTGTTTTATAGGAGAAAATTAATAAATGTTTTGGATACAATCTTAAGCCAAGGTCAGCAGCAGCTGCTGTGCACTTGTTTGAAATACCTATTTTCCTCTAGTCGTTTCTGACCCTCTGCATCCTCTTATCAGTGCCTGCACATTTTTGGTAACTGATTGTCATTACATTGTAAGGATACTGCTCAGATGATTGCTCCTCAGCCAGAGATGTCAGCCAGCTGAAACATACCAGAAGACAACAAAGGACATTCCTGACTTGGGAAAAAAATGGAGCAGGAGAAATTTACATGTGTTTGACATTTATATTCTTTTGAGTAGCTTTTGTCTCTTTGAAAATTCCCTGAACTTACTACCTCAAGCAGAAGAATGGAATCTAAATTCAAGGGAGAAAAGAAAGTTCACTTTGAAGATGGAGAGTAAAATGAAGAATCAGGGGTGCTTCTCTTTCTTCAAGGCCTTTCTTTGGTTATGGAAAAGGACAGAATTGTAAAATTAACAAGGTCATGATAACTTTAGTTCCTGATTTATTGAGGAGTAGGTTTATTAAATACACAATGTATTTAAAGGCTTGTTAGACCTTTGCTTCCAAATAGCCTCTTCCTACTTAACCTTGCACCCAAGAGCACTAGCCTGGGTATATTTTGTGTTATTGATCACAGGCAAAAGGAATGACTTGAAAAAATGTTACTTATATATGGAAATCTTTATGTTGGAACAATAGAGGTTTACTTGTGTGCTGAGCTCCTGATGTCAAATGGTAGAATTTCACATCAGGACTGGTAAGTCCAAGTGATTAAACAAACCCCAGAGGCAGCACTAGTGTCCTTTCTCAATCTTTATTTTACTCCCTAACAAATGCATGTTCTGGAGAGCAAGATTAACAAAATCTCATTTTCCAATAATGAGTTGGCAAAAGTGGGTGATCCTTTCAGATTAATACATTGCATGTAATTTACAGTGCCAGGGGTACCTCCATCTGTGTGAAACCATTACTGCCTTCTTCCATTGTCTAAGATTCTCACTTAAGAACTCAATATTTAGATTTATGCTATTTACATAGTTAAAGCTGCTAGTTTCGAATTTTATAAGCAGTTAAATCACTCTTTCACATGAGTTTCCCTTGGGACCCCAATATGTAAAAGATAATTCTTTAAAAAAGATATTTTGGCAGGGCCTGGTGGTGCCTTTGGCTCAGTGAGTAGGGTGCCGGCCCCTTATCCTGAGGGTGGCAGTTTCAAACTCAGCCCCGGCCAAACTGCAACAAAAAAATAGCCAGGCGTTGTGGTGGGTGCCTGTAGTCCCAGCTACTCAGGAGGCTGAGGCAAGAGAACTGCCTAATCCCAAGAGCTAGAGGTTGCTGTGAGCTGTGATGCCATGGCACTCTACCGAGGGTTATAAAGTGAGACTCTGTCTCTACCAAAAAAAAAAAAAAAAAAAAAAGATATTTTGGTTGATGCAAGATGGTAAGAGAGACTGCTGCTTTCCTCTTTACCCTGATGAATTCTCTGTTGTATCTCACCACAATTCATGGACTGCAGGAAACAGGGTTTGCAAAACACTAGTCTAAGAAGGGTAAGGAAACATTTTCATTATCATAAGAGGATTGCATTGACTAGACATGACCTCTACAGGCTAATTAAAACAGCGCCATCCCTGAGAGGATCAGGCTTTTCCTGTTATCTTTCTTTTCACAAAATTGTTTTAAAGAAAGATAGGACAGTTGTTGAATGTTTTCAATTCCATGATCATATAACCCCTGACCATTTTCAGAATCTGAGAGAGATGGCTATGCATCAGGTGAATATTTTTCTATTCTCTTCTTCCAAAATGGTTCAGTGTGATTTGTGATCTCTCTTTTATCTACTCACAGGCAGTTATCACTAAAAGGCATATTTGGCCTCTTGTTAATTTCTGTAAATTTAAATATCATGCAGTATAAAAGATACAGCTATTAGCATGAAATCTGTGTTTTTCGTGTGAAATAAAAACCTTTATTTCTCACTTATAAAATCAGTTGTAATGGGTGGAGGACTGCAGGAGAGATAGGAATTCCTGAAAAACCTCAAAGTTATATATGTTTCCAGAATTTAAGGCTGATCATTAGGTACTGGCCTATATTATCAGAATTTGAGTTTGAAATGATAGAAACTGGCTTATGCAAAGAAGTATATTAGTTCAGGTAATTGAACATTCTGTATTTAGGGTAATCCCCAAGACTACAGTCATCCAGTTGCTATCGTTTTTGGTTTCTATGTAACGTTTTTTTTAATCTGAGATATCCCAGTTTTTTCTTTGTCAGATTGGATTCTTCCAAGCATCAGGTGAAAGGTAGGTATGGGGCAGTGGCATTGTTGTAATAGAAACCAACCCAATTTAACAACCCAAGAAGTATGAGACTGTATTTTTTTCTAGGATCAGATTACAAAACTCTAAGGAAGCATTCTTTTGGCTAGTTCCACAGATGGTAAAGTGGGCCAACCAGTAGTCAAAGGACATTGACTTTGACTAAAATACGAAGGTATTATTTTTAGTCCTATATACCAATCAGAATCTTCTTGGCATTTACCTCAATTCTCTCAAAATTCTGGGCAGCTGAGTCTATTCTCCTAGACTCTATATTCTGTATTCATTTAAAGAATGTTCCTTCACTATGTTACTGCTCTGAAATAACACCTGTATTTTCACAGAAACTTCCAGAGCCTCTACTCAAAGGTTTTTGCAAGAAAGATGCAATAGCTACTTAAAATTGATGTGGTTTTACAAAGAAGAATGGGAAATACAAAGAAAGTAAAATCAAACAAGATATCTGAGCTGAGCATAACAGTGAGTATAGTCTTTCCTCAACTTAGTAACTCAGAAATGGCAAACACTTGGTGTATGGACCATCACTACCCTTCTTGGGCTGTGGGCAAGCATCAACGGTCATATTGCTCTCTTTCAGCTAAGCCCAGGCATTGCCTCAGAAACTTTTCACAACAGTTGTCTAGGAATTCAGTACTGGTATGTAAAGTACTCTTATTTAGCATTCTTGGCAAAACTTCATGTTTCCATTCTTCATCCTTCTCTACTGTTCCTCTCTAACATTTCAGAACCTTATGACCATCTTTGAAATTCTAAAAACGGGTGAATTTAAATTTTCTAGTAGAGTCTGTGCAGGTATGTTGAAATTACAGGATGTGTTCCTAGTCATTCTTATTCCATTTTCAAGAATCAGGCAATTTGCAAATTGAAAACAGAGGATGATGAGATGATAAAGACATAATGGGTGTTTTACTTCTGGTTTTCTTCTAAAATTCATCTATACAGTGCTGTCACTTGATGGATGTTAAATTCTTATTGATGTTGGAAAAGAAGCCAGCCATCTCCCTCCCATCCCACAAGCTTGCTGTTCACTTTAACATGACTTTACTATTCTACTGTCTTCATCAAGACAAATTCACTCTTCTAGGAAATGCGTGGCCAAGAAGATAAATATTATAAATAATAACATTGTTCATTTGAAGACCCATCAACTTTCTAATAGAAAAGCATTAAATACATTTTTGCTCAAAGACTTTTTGAATATTTCCCCTCAAAATTCCTACCATACTGTGCCCACAAATCTTAAACCACCACATTGTAATTCTAATGTAATCCTAATCAAGCTTCCCACATTGAAAGGCCTGCTTCAAAGTGCATGTTAAGTCTCAATAACAACTCAAATTTGCCTTTCCTCTGTTGAGAGGATATGAAGACTCTGTTAAGGTAGGGTTCTTCCTTCCCTGGTAAGAAGAAACTCAGCTTTATCTTTCCAGGTGTTTGGGTGTGTTTTAAGAGAGTCGCTATTTGGCAATATTGTTAGCTACTGAGGTAAAAATTTAAATCCAAGTGAATGTAGTCAATGTGTTGCCACCAATGGGTGGCTTCTACATGTGAAACACTTAGAACTTAGAACTCAGTGAAAGGAGCTCAAAAGATGATGCCTGAGACACAGTTCCTGTTCTCCTGGTCCTTAGGAACTAAGGAGGCCTAAAGGGCAAATAATTGCCATAATAAAGTAATAGTACCTAGTAATCTTGAGGGAAGGAATTAATTTCAACTAGGATATCTCAGAAAGCTTCTTGGAGGTGGTGTGTTTAAACTTTGTACTGAAGTATGGCTCATATATTCAAGGGAAAAGGTGTGAGGGAGAACTTTCCAAACTGAGGATATATATGTAGTGTGTGACAAAGCCAGAGAAGTAAAAGAGGTCAGAGTGCATCCAGAAAACTCAAGAGGACACATGGGCTGATATGAATAGGAGAAACGAGACTGGAAAGTTCTATACTTGCAATGCCACAAGAGAAAAGATCTTATTTTTCATATGGTGAATACCCATGGAAGGTGTTCAGTTCACTCTCTATTTGCTCATTCTCCCTATTCTTACCTCCTCCTTCTCTCTCTCTCTGGCTATCTGCTTCTACCCCTTACTCTCTTTTCTTCTCTTTCTATTACCTGCATTCCCCTCTCTCACCCACTTTTTTCCCTTTAATCTAATCTCATCATGATTATCTTCCTCCTCTATGGCTTACAAAACCTTTTTCTGTTTTGTGTTCTCCATCATGATTTTCTCTCCCTGCTCGTGTTTCTTCCCTTTTTTCTTTTTCTTTCTCCCTCTGCTTGTTTGCTTCCTCTTGCTTTCTTTTCTTTTCCTATACATTCCTAAGAGGGTAGATAAGAAGAAACACAACTTTTATCTAATTCTATTCTTTAGTTTGAATTTCCTTCTTATAAGTGTGATATTCTAGCATTTCTAAGCACTGATTTCTTAATACTAAAATATCCATCTGCCAGGCTTCAGAGACCAGCTGGGTAGCTTGCTGAGAGATTCTATGATGTTCAAACCAGAGAATGATTCTCCTTAACAGAACAGGGAGTGATGCCACAGGCCGTGCATTCTAACATCTGAATAAATAAGCAGAATATCTTACTTTTTAAATCAAGATTAAAATTTTAAGCCTACTCAGCATGTGTCAAAACAGAATGAAAAATAGCAGTTAACTTCCAAGCCAGAGAAATGTGCCTTTGATAAACTATAATTTCTTTTTATATTAAAGAAGAGGTATGTTGCTGTTCTCAATAAATGAATTTATTTCAAAATGTAAAAAGAATAAATACATATTTGAAAAGTTTGAGAAAGTGTATAACAGTATAGAAATATGGAGGAGAAAGACACTAAGAGTTTGAAGGATAATTCTAGGTCTTTTTGCCCACTGATGTTTTTGATACAGGGCCTGTAGCTATGGGCCCTTCTAGTCCTAGGCACAGAAATAAAAGCTGGAGTCCCTCCAGGAGAAGTTGAGGGCACCTGGTTAGACTTGAGAAGTGAATGGGCAACCTGATGAGAACACTTGCCCTCCAAGTGAGCCAGCCTCAAGAGATATTTTTGCTTCCTATAAAAACTAAAAAATGGTTTCCTGACCTGTGTTCCTGAGTTGTTTTTAAAATAAGGGGAAACTGAGGAATTGACCTCTGACTTCCATTTTTTGTTCTATTAACAAATTTCCCCCTGAGGGACATACCCACTTCAACATTCTTTTCTACCATCTAAGAATCTCTGAATCTACTTACTCCCACAACCACCTTTAGGGTAGTCTGCCTTTTTGAGCCAGGCCATGTATTCATTTACAATTTTGCCTGCCTGCCTGAAATGTTCTTCTTCTTTTAAAATCCTTGGCTTGGTAGCCCTAGGGGAGTTCAGGTTCTAAGCTTTAGCTGTCTGTACTCTTTGTACTCGCTGCAACTCTTGGCTTCAGTGTCTGGCTTTACTGCACCTGGTGAGTAGATCCTGGTTTGGTTTGGTAACATTTCTGTATGATTTTTAAAATGCTGCTACTAAGGCTTGAATATGGTAGCTCACACCTGTAATCATAGCATTCTGGAAGGATGAGGCAGGAGGATTGCTTGAGGTCAGGAGCTTGCGACTGGCACGAACAAGACCAAGACACTGGTTCCACTAAAAATTGAAATATTAGTTGGGCATGGTAGAATGTCAGTATAGTCCCAGTTACTCAGGAGGATCACTTGAGCCCAGGGACAGTGAGCAGGTTGCAGTGAACTGTGATAACAACACTCCACTCTGGCTTGGGTGAAAAGGGAAACACTGTTGCCCCGGCCTGCGGGGCTACTTCAGCAGGGACCTAGGGCATGGGGCTGAGAGAGTGAGAGAAACAAGAGACACAAGGAACGGAGAGCAAGACAGAATTCTGATCAAGCTCTGAAAACTTTATTTTTTAACAGATATTTAAATACAAGCAGAGGGGGGAAGTGTGCTCGCAGGTGAGTTAGGGTGGGGGGCCTCTGATAAAAGATGTGATGTGTTTAGTTCCTGGAACCAAGTTCCTGGAGCCAAGGGTAACAATGTCCTACCCGCCAATAAAGACTTTCCAGCTGTGATAATCCTGATAATC
>CAUYPK010101841.1:0-14513 GCA_963574355.1 Loris lydekkerianus | reverse complement strand
AAAAAAAAATTTATTTTAACCGGGAAAATTTTTTTTCCTTTTTTTTTTTTTTTTTTTTTTTTTTTTTCTTTTCTTTTTGTCAACCAATGGCAGATGCTTAAAGTAGAGGGTTGGAGATTATAGAATTTTCTGAAATGATTTGCCTTTCTCTTATTTTACAGGCCCAGCAGCTTACTGATCTGGAACAAAAATTAGCTGTAGCCAAAAATGAACTGGAGAAAGCAGCTCTTGACAGGGTAAGTCTATATTCATGAGCCATTACAATTTTGGTTTCAGCAGAAACAGCGAGAGTATATTTCACTGATTCCCTTGATGTTTTAATGTAATTTCAGATGCTATGCATATATGGTGGTTATAGAATTCATGAATGTATGGCATTTCTTTTGAAATCCTTATATATGTGGAATAAATATATAATACACATATATGTATTATATATATATGTAGCATATATCTCTATATGTAGCATCCAAAAATAGCAAGAATATATATATGCACAAATACCTATTTATACACATATTTTAAAAATTATATAAAATGTTACACTACATATGACATCTATAGTATGTATAGACATCTATATATTCCTTTAGCATTTAATTTAGAGTGATATTTACATGATATTTTTATGTTACTCTCTGTATGCCCCTACATGGTTCAAATAATTCTTTTTAATTAAAGAAAGTGAACGTGTACTGCCTGCTATCAATTACTTTCCATTTGTGTGATCAGAGCTTAGTAACCATTTTATTGAAGAATTAAGCAAGAGAGATGATTAATCGCACTTAGAGAGTTGTTTTGCAATAACACACAGTATACATTTAACAATTTTGTAAAGAAAGGAGGTTTCTCTTAAACGCCAGTTTCAACCATAGATGTTTTGGTATAGAAAAGAGGAGATCTAACATCCAATGCTGACTCTTTTGGAGCTTTTTGATGTTCCTTCCCTCATCCCTCATCATGCAGTGATGTGAAGGACCAGGCTAAAATTCACCTTTTCAGGTACTTGCATCTCATGTAGGCTCATTTCTTTACCTTGATATAATCGAAACTTTATAGGAAGCATACTCAGCTCAGAAACAGGATATCTAGAAAAAAGCTGCAGTAGTGAAATTAGTAAGGATCATTTCTGAATTTTAATAATATTCTTTCATAAAGTTTATAAGTTTGGATCAAAATAAAATTTTTAATGACTAACTAGACATTTTAAAACTTTATCATTTGTGATTGTCTTATTTTCTATTGATTTATCTAATTTATTCATATTTAACAGTTTCAGGGAGCCTGATTGCTTGTATGGTCTAGATCAAATCTAATTTATCCTACAGATCCTAGGTTTATAAAGTATTTTTTTAATTTATAGAAATTAAATGTATACTGATTTATGGTGATCTGTAACAATATACATTTCATGCTACATATTTAATGCAAATCAGGAAATGTGCCTTACCACATAAACATAAATAAAAACAAAGACCATGTAATCATTCTATGAGGCTACATATTTAATGCAAATCAATAAATGTGCCTCACCACATAAACATAAATAAAAACAGAGACCATGTATACATTTCAATAGATGCAGAAAAAGCACTTAAAATTCAGCACCTCTTCGTGGAAAAAAAGAAAAGAAAAAAAACCTTACAAACTAAGCATAGAAGGAACATATCAAAACAATAAAAGCTATACATGACAAACTCCAGGAAACATCATACTGAATGGGGAAATATTAAAGGGATTCCTCCTAAAAACTGACACAACGTAAATGTAACCTCTCTTCAACATAGTATTGGAAGTCCTAGCTAGAACATCATGTCAGGAGAAAGAAATAGAGGGCATACAAATGGGGACGGAAGAGGTCAAAATATCTTACCAATGATGGAATCCTATTTCTAGAAAACCTTAAATATTCTAACAAAAGATTCATTGAATTGATAAATAAATTCATCAAAAGCTCAGGTTACAAAATCATCACATACATATATCACTAATATTTCAATATACTAATAACAGTCCAGCTGAGAGTCAAATTAAGAAAACCGTTTTCTTTGCTACAACTTCAAGGAAAATAAAGTATCTAGGAATATATTGAATCAAGTGGTGATAAATATCTAGACAGAGAACTATAACACACTGATGAAAGCAATGATAAATGATTAAAAATAAATGGAAAAAACAACCCTTGCTCATGGATAGCAAGAATCAACATTTTTTAAATGTCCATATTGCCCAAAGCAAATGAAATTCTCATCATAATACCAATGTTATTTTCACAGATTAAAGAAATAATTGGGACTTTTATGAAACCCCCAAAAAGAGATCAAATAACCAAAGCAATTATTTTAAAAAAGAACAATGCTTAAGACATTATATTAGCTGACTTCAAATTATTCTATGAGTCTAAAGTAAGTAGCATGGTCCTGATACAAAGGCAAAAACATAGACCCACAGAAAAGGATACAGAACCCAGAAACAAAACCATGTAGGTATGACCCACTGAATTTTGACAAAGCAGGCAAAAACATACCTTGGGGGAAAGGATGCTCTATATTCAGTAAATTGTGCTGGGATCATTAAAAGCAAAAGAATGAAACAAGATTCACGTCTCTCTCTCTGCATTCAAAAATTAAGTCCTGATAAATTAAAGATAAATGTAAAACCCCAAACCATAATAAGTTTGGAAAAAACCATAGACTTCAGCCTAGGCAAAACGTTTATGACTAAGACCTATAGACAATATAGCAACAACAAAATAATTATATAGGACTAACTTAAAAAGTTTCAGCACAGCAGAAGAATCAACAGATTCTTTCTACAGAGTGGGAGAAAATATTTCCAAGCTATCCATCCAACAAAGGGCTAATATTCAGAATCTACAAAGAACTCAAACAAATTGGGGGAAAAGGCACTAAAAACTGGACAAAGACATGAACAAATCTTTTTAAAAGAAGATAGACAAATGGCTTAAAAACATATGAAAACCTATTCAGCATTACTAATCATCAGGAACATGTAAAGACCCTATGGAGTTTCCTCAAAGATCTAAAAATAGACTTACCATTCAGTCCAGTGATTCCATTGCTAGGAATCTATCCAAAAGTAAGGTGATTATATAAAAAAGACACCTATACCTGAAGTGTATTGCCAACGCAATTCACAATAGTGAAGATAGGGCACCAAGGTGACTGCCCATCAATTGTTCAGTGGATAAAGAAAGTATAGTCTCTTTTTTTTTCTCTCTCTCTCTCCGTCTCTCTCTCTCTCTCTCTCTGTATGTGCGTATACAATACATGTACAAATATATACATGTATATATTAAATACACACCATGAAGTACTGCTAAGTAACTAAAAAGGAAATGAAATAATGTCTTTTGCAGCAACTTACAACTTGGATGGAACTGAAAGCTATTATCTCAGCAATGGAAAAACAAATACCATATGTTCTCACCAATAAGTGGGAGCTAAACAACAGGTACATATGGTCATACAGCAGCATAAAAGACTTTGGAAACTAATAAAGGGGATCCCAGGAAGAGCTGAGGGATGAGATCTTACCTGTTGGGTGCTATGTCCATTACTCGGGTGCTGGACGCACCAAACATCCTGACTTCAGCAGTACATAATTCATCCCTATAACAAGAACATCTTTACCCCCTAGTATTTTGAAATAAAAATTATAAAGAATTGCCATATGTCTTTTTACAAAATCGGTGAAATCAGAAACCAGAGTTCTATATAATCTTAAAGTTTAACTAGACCATCTTTGTTTCACCTTTCTCTACCATTCCTGCCATAATTTTTACAATATACTTGAATTTCTAGAAAGACATTAAATTTTCACAATCTGTTATCAGCCCAGCCTTTTGTTGGTTATTCCCATCTCTGGCTCTTGGAACATTCCTCCTTACAATAATTTATTTCCTTGATTTGATGACAAATAATCCAGTCAGTGACTAAATTGCTTTGAAACGTCGTTTGCGTGACCATCCTGTGCTGGGAACTATGGAAAACAGTAAATACATAAGACATGGTCTCGGGTCCCACACATCTCACAATTTCCTACAGTACCAACAATTAGGAAATATTAATAATTTATGCTGACTCATGAAGCAATGGAAACACAAAGAATAAATTTGGATTTTGTGAGTAGGTCATTTGGAATGATACAGTCATAAAACATTTGACTGGCAAATTATAATTTAGCCGGAGTCAAATAATTCAGTATTAATGTAGAGTTGTTCCTCCCTCTTTAGTTTTTCACATTCTTTATCATTCTCCGCTTTCTTTTTCCCAATTTTACCTCTTGGCCTCCACCATTAGGTGCCTGCACCATGCCCCAGCCTGGATTTCAGAATGAGCAGCTGTGAAGCTGCAATGATTAAATAGTGGTCTCCAGAGTCAGTCTGCTTGTGTGCAATTCATAACTCTTCCACGTTGAATGATCTTGTTCCCTCAAATTCTTCATGTCTCACTGGGAATAATGATACAACTTACTTTGTAAAAGTGAGAGGAAACTTACACGCATCAGAAAATTAAAGTTCTGGGAACAATATTGAGCAAATGGAAAACATGTACTTAGTAAACTTAGTCGTTGTTATTATTAGTGAATAAAATTGTAGAGACTGGTCTGTGTTAACAGTTCCCTCTTTGACATTCAAACTCTTGTCACTCCTTTTGGTATAATAAAATATAAAAGCATTTCAGATTTCTGGGGGCTGACTTTAACAAATCTTGTGTAAGATATATATGGGCTCATAAATTATACCCATAAAGTCAGGTACAAATGCTAGCTCACTTCCAAATGGATAAAAGCTATGCTTTAATGAAATTGTTCTTCACCCCACTCCATCATCTTTATAACGTTTTTATACTCTTTAGGTGTCTAGCTTCTAAGCATGTTATATCTGGGCTCCAAATAACCTTAAGTACCTCATAAATATTATGAAAGCAACATCTTCACACTCCAACTTGGTTCTTATGACATATTTAATGAAAAAGCCTCGGTTTTCTGTCTCAATATAAACAATAATAATATTAAAGGCTAGGAATCAACCTTGAGTTTCCAAATAATCATTATTTATCTGGCAATATTTTACGAATTACAGTTAGTCTCAGGTAGTAGAATATGAAAACAGCCTGTGATGTGGAAATCTGTCAAATTTTCACAGTAAATTTTTTTTGTGTAGTATCTGAACCTCACAAAATTTTGCCCAGGAAAGTGTCCATTATTATATTCCATATAATAGGTGACATACTAGGTGACCTCTACAGACGCCCATGATTAAGTGATACCACAATAAAAACTCTTTTTGCCACAGTCTGTCACATAGTAGCAGCATAATAAATAGTTTTAATTGGACAGATAAATGAAGACTTATCTTAAATGCATGAACCTGCTATTCATCCGATGTGCAGGGCCCCTGGACATGACTGGAGCAGAGATCCAAAAATGTTTAATGACTTTCCAGCTCCTCACAGAGCTGATTTTATGGAAAGAATAAAGTTGGGGAGAAAGGCTTAGGCTTTCTAGCCCCTCATAGATTCTCAAAGCTAGCAGCTGAGAATTACGTGCCTCTGTGCAAGGAAATTCAAATGAACATGAATAACATAAATTTGCATTTGCCTAGAGATTAGAAATAAGGGGCACAGTTATCACTGTGAGATATATCTTACGGTCCCCTGAAAAAGGCATTTCTCTGAGAAAAGTACTACTGTGTACACACATAAAAGTTACCTTCTAAATCTGTCGTCATATTAATATCATGTATACATGATAATTTCTCAATGGCTTTCCATATTCTACTCCACACATTACTAGTACTTTTAATATCTTGAATAAGAATTGTCTTGTATTATCTAATACATAAGATAAAATGAGAAATATTATATTATGTTCTCATGCAACAGAGCACCAGCCTATATCTCCTGAAGGGTTTGCTTTATTTTTTTTTTTTTCATTGAACAGTTATCTTTTAAGATATAAACTGGGGATGCTGTAGAAAATACACTAAACCTCAAAGAGATTACATTCTGTTAGAAGTAGGGAAAAAACTGTACAAACAAGAACCTAATTTGAAATGCTGGGAAGGACTAAATATGACATAAAATTAGGAAGTTCCTGCTCATGCTGGGTGCTGTGAACAGCATCAGTTCTCTGAGCCACAGCCCATTTTGCAATGGTCCTCCAGGCCGTAGGGAGGATGACAAAACACCATGGAAGCCGAGAAATGATCAATGATGGCCCAAAGCAACTTGACAGGAAACAAGAGGCCTGAGGCCAGTGTCTCAGATATCTGAGCTGAGGTGAATAGTAAGCCTGCAAAAGGAGGTAAGGTTCAAGTTGTAGACTAGCCACTCACCCAAGTTGTGTGCTGAAGACCCTCACAATGTGCACGATAGTTTTGAGAACATTGGATATTTATTTTTCCATTCTTGGAATCCTTTTCTGGAAGGAGCATGTTTCAGCTCCATCCCAAGGAGCATGGAAGATGTAAAGTCTCTCCGTCACCTTCCTCCATATCAGAGTCATGAACATTAGACCAACGCCTCACAATGCCATCTTTCTACTTCTCTGGTGTGTGCCTTCCTCTTCTACTTCTGAGGAATTTAGAGATTACATTGGGCCCACTTGGATCATCCAGGATAATCTTCTTAATTTTAGGTCCTAGACAACTATATTCCATCTGAATCCTTAATTCTCCTTTCTTATGTAACCTAACATATTCATGTGTGCTGGAGGTTAGAACATGGATATGTTTGGAAGCCCATTTTTTTCTGTTCATCACAGTTGCGTACATAGAAGATTTCCTTCACTAATGAGACAAGTTTCAGTGTTTTATATTTTTCTCATAAAAATTTGTTAACTAAATCAACTGAATATTTTTAATAAAAATGTTTTAATGAAAAGACTTTAGTGTCTTAAATTTGAATCAAGTAGAAATTTAATCTTTAACTAACCTGCACATGTCTGGGCAAAATTGCTGCATTGAAACAAAAATTTAGAAAACAGCAGAAAGACCTAAAACCACAAGTGAAAACCTAAAAAAGGGCCCAGGCTGAAGCCCGGGGACCTGGGGCACAGCACGTCCGCTGCAGCTCATGATAAGGATATAGATGAACTAGTTTCATCTGATGGTAAAGGTGACAAACTAAAGCATCAAGAAAAGACACTCCAGCCACAGGTCACCAGCACTAGCCTCCCTGTGAACACCCTCGGACATAACCACAGCTCCATTGAACAGATCAGGGGTCATTTGAACTCCGAGGTTCCTGAGAAAGATAAATCAAAAGAGCAGGAGAGAGACCACTTAGAGTCCCGCAAGGACATCACCAAGGAGCACAGGGAAGGAGGCGCACCTGCCGGAGACTGGCACAGCCGCAAGGGGGTGCAGCTCGTGAAAGACTAAGCAGCTGGCCCCGGGCCACCACCCTACGTGGGGAGAGCGCGCCAGGCCCAACAGCAGGTGAAGCTGGGACGCTGAGCGGCGCATGAGTGAGCCGGCCTACAAGAACCCCAAGAGGAGCCAGAGATGAAGGTGAAGGGAAGGGGAAGGAAGGCCAGGACCTGCCTCCAGAGGCCCCACAGATCTGCTGGTCTTCGGAGCTGCCTCCTGCAAACTTCTCATCCACGTGAACCAGGGCCTCCATGCCCATGACCGTGGACGGGGCTGGCATTCCATGAGCAGCATCACCAGCCTGGACAGGACTCACATGCTGACCCTCTTCATGGGCATCAGTTCCATCCAAGTGGAGAGCACTTCTGGTACCCCTCTTTCCACTGGGACCCCATACAGAACCCTTGAGAGAGCCTTAGGAGAACTTGACATACACTGGAGAGACCCGCTGGGTGGAGACTTCATGCTAAGGACTGATCCGCTGCACCGTCTCTCTCGACTCCCTGTCTGCACGAAGCTGAGTGCTCCTTCAGGGACAGGGAGCCTATAACCACCACCGCCACCACTACCGCCACCGCCACCACCGCCATCCTCTGTGTATCCTCGGTGGGAACACCAGCCAGGCAGTCACCTGGAGGAGGCCGGAGTGTTTGCACTGCTCCGGGAAGACTTTGGGCACTCGGGGCTCCACTCTGTCCATCCCATCTCCCTAGATGGACACGTGCCCTACTCTGGCCCCATCACTCGGGGACTCCCCAGCACATGCTACCAACCGATCTGTCCCCCACAGGACACCAATATGGACTCTTCACCAAGACACCCTCGGCCCCTGGCGGCGGAAGCTCTGAGTGTGCCTCAGATCTTATCTTATCTCTTATCTCTATGCTGGGGGCTGCCTGGTCTCTCCCGGATGACCCCTCTGTGGGCAGAGATGAGGGGGAAGCCACCTTCCCACACACTAAGGATAAGAAGGCTCGGGAAGGGGGCAGTAGGGTCTGGATGGGAAGGCGCACCCCCGTGAAGCACACTGCCACACTTCGGAGAGAGAGAGAACTGCACCATTAACAGACGAGAGCGAGGGAGTCCCGCCTCTTCCACTCGTTAAAACAAAAATGCATAGGTCAGTGCAGATTTTGAAATATTTCATGTACTATATGTCGAGATTTTTCAGATTTTTTTAAAAAAGACATAAAATTAGAAAATGTGATAGAAACTTTAAAGAAGGAGATTTCTAAAAAGGGTGATAAAGAGTTGTTTCTGAAAAGGTCTGAGATGAGATAAATATTAAACACAGGTTTATATATGAATTTTAGAAGTGGAATTCTGTGAGGAGAGGAAACAGCATAGGCAGACTGGAATGTGGAAAGGACATTGGGATGTTTGAGAGGCTACAAATAAAGACTATTTTGACAAATAGGATATTTTGTTTAAGGAGTTTACATTTTACTATTGTGTGGTGAATCAAGTAGGAAAACTGGTTTACTCCAGGAGGGGAAAGACAGGGCAAAAATGAGACTGTATGTGGTTTATGTTATTAATTGAGTGATATCTAGTTTTAGCAAACTTTAAAATAAATAGTAGGCTGCACTTACTCTTAGTACACATAGGAGAGCAAATGAAAAGAAAAGGGCAGTGTAGTGTAACATAATTCTCGGAGCCTTGATCGTGGAACTCAGTCAAGCTAAGTCTGAGTAGTATTAGTAACAGGCTCTATTCAATCAGAGGCAGTTAATGGGGGTTAGGTACAAAGATGAGCAAATTAGGGCAGGATTTCTCATAGCAACCTATAGTCTCTGGAAGCAAAAGAACATCTATAATGCAGTCCAGGAATAGAACCCAAATCAGGAGAGGAGTCATTTTGAAGTCTTACAATCCAAAAATCTAAGACGTTAAGAATAGTGAAACAGTAGAGGAAAGATAGCTCCCTAGGATGGTTATAAAAGGTAAGGAGCTGGAAGTGACGTTTTCTGATGTTAACTCAGTTAATCCTGGGTGATTCTGGCAATATCAGGAGGCCCGTTGAAGCAATAAAGTATGTAGCACTTTTTCTACCATGAATATGAAAACTTAATTGGCTGACATATTTTGAAATTAAAAAAAAAAAAACAACTTTGAAACTTTTTTTCATTAGAGTCATAAAAATATTGACAGTTTCACAGATGTTTGAAAGCATGAAATTATTCCTTGCATGTAGAAACGCTTCAACTCTTGTGACATTTTATTTGTATTTGTTATTTTATTGGATTTGCTCCTATTACCTAAGAAGACCCAGAAAATTTATCAGAGACAAATTTCTTTTTTTTCTATTGTGCGGGGAACTTGAGTAGAGGTACAGGCTAATCTAAGAAACACAGAAACCTACTTTTCTAGAACAGCTACTGTTAATAAAAATAGTTGATGCCACGGAAAGATGGCAGGTGTCTGAGAACATTGTCTAATTCAGAATAACCCTGAGTATATTTCCTTTCCAGTAAAACATTATGCTAGAAGCCATGTCAATTCAAGGGAAAATGTGCAATATACTCTTGAAATTTGGTGTTTACAATATGTCACGTAACACATCAGCTCCTCAAAACAAACTGAGTATGGATTCAATAGTTTATCATAACAGAATTTATGAAGTAGGCAATTACATTTGAAAACTCATGTGTTTGTGTGGGGAGTGAGTGTAGGCTAGGAAGAGAATGGAAGCAGAAAAATGATCACCAGAGCCACTGTGAAAATGATAATGTTCTTTTTTTTTTTTGTAGGAGTCACAGATGAAAGCAATGAAAGAGACTGTACAACTCTGCTTGACGTCCGTTTTCCGTGATCAACCTCCCCCTTTGAGTCTAATCACATCAAATCCAACTCAGATGTTACTTCCCCCCAGGACGATTGCCTCTAAGCTTCCAGTTGCAAGGGCTAAAAGCAAGGTACATTTTATTCATGCTTTGAAAAGTAAAATCGATTAATGTACTCTCTTAAAAAAAATCATCCTATATAATCACCAGAGTGCACCCAAGTGAGATATATAATTTATTGAAAGATTAGCAGGAAAGTGGGAGATAGTAACCCAGTTTGCAAAGTCTCCATAGTCCCTTGGAGAATGTTGGATGACAGCTTTTCTTTAATGGAGAACGTATTAATAGTAGCTGTTGCTAAGGCAAGATTGTCTAATTGTTAAAAATAAAACAAAACAAAATAATTTTGAAAGAAAAAAACATCTTGTATTATATTTCCATAAACACTAAACGTCTGATATAAAAAATACTTTCTCCTGGGGTGTAAACCTCATTCTCACAAAAGTACTTTTTTGTTGTTGTTGTTTTAAACTCCTTAACTTTAAACACTGGCCACATACTGTAATCTCAGGGTACTTTTTAAAAAGTACACTTAGATATAGTTTAAAAAAAAAACCTGACAAGCAGGATCCTATTAAATCACATTTTCTCACGTGGACTCCAGTCATCAGTAATTTTGAAAAATCCTGGAGGTTTTAATGTGCCTCCAAGTTTGAGAATAACTGATTTAAGTAAATCTTTTTTTGAATTCCTACAATCACTCTACTTTAGGAAGAGCATAGGACATTTCAATAGTGTGTTTATTTCAGTCATGAAAATTTCATTTGTGGGTTTTACATTTAAATAAATCTCAACTGCCTGAAACAGTTATTGGAGAAGGGGGTTTCCTGTGGGATAGTATATTAAAGAGCTGTGTTTCTGATACTCACTGTAGCATCACTTGCCAATGAAATGAGTGTTGTGGATACCAGTCTGACTTCTAGATGCAAATCTCTAGTGGTGAGCCCAGAAAACAACTGGGGACCAATAAGGAAATCTGTAATGATATGTTACATTGTTACATCTGGAACCATCTTTGCACTTATTTCTGAATATGTGGACTTAACAAGAATAAATTAGGGAAATGCTATTTTCAGCATGGAGAGTCAAAAATAAGTGGAATCGAACAAGTCTAATACAATGTTTTTATCTGAAACTAGTCTATGTATTGACTACACAGGTGCCGTTTGTATAATGTCATTATGAAATCTTACTGTATTTGTCCATTATTTTAAAGTATATATTTTCATACTATCAACTTGCTCTAGGTTTATCACATACCGAAGATCCTCTAAAAGTTTTGAAACCAGTATTTTTCTTCTTAATTTTTTCCTGCCTCTTTTTTGATGAAAACTCTTAAATGTTTATTTAAACAAACTCAGGCAAGAAAAGTACATGATAGTGTAATTTTATATTCATCATTAAAAAATTCCTGGGATCTTGGGTACATTCCTTGAAACTGGTTATTGGTTATGGTCTCCCCAATAATCTCAACCACCTACCATGAAGCCACACTCTTATTTCATTGAGTGTGGGTCTCTTCGTTAGTGTGGGAAGAGTTCAAATTCAGGCTCTTTAAGCCTGATGACTTTGGGCAAAGCTGCTTAGTCATTCCAGGGGCATGTTGCATTTGTCTCCTGCTCAAACTATATTTGCTTAGAACAATTATTAAAATCAGACTCTGTATGACCCTGAGTATGTGGGTGACATTACTGATTGTTGTTTTAACTGGGTTTCTATGAATAAAATGTATGTCCTGCCATTGCAACACATAATAAATATTTATTGTTTCTCTTTGCTTATCACAGAAAAACATAGAAAAGCCTTTATAGGAGCCTGGTTGGGTGATAGCTAATTTTTCAAAAAACAATAACAGGAAAATTCAATTGTTTAAGATAAAGTTCAATAAGCCTAACTTAATGGCTTAGCATTAACTTAGCATTCTATTTTACAGATTAGCATTAAAAGGTTGTATGGTATTTATGGTTTGCCTGTATTTCTTATCTTTTTAATAGTGGTGAGAATTGTTTTATATCTATCCTGGGGCTTAGTTTCTTTGTAGGCACCTCATAAATAATATTTTTAAAATCCTGAATAAAAGAAGATGATGTGGGGTGTGTATAACAGAAACAGTTTAGTCACGAAATCATTTTACTAAAAGGTAACTTGCAAATAGAGACACTTAATCGGTAGATCTGAGAAGTTGGCTAAGTTTAGCCACAGAGATCTCACGTGTCTGACTGAGAGTTGTGAGATCATCAAATCTCTCAGTCTCTCTGTTCCTCAGTTTCCTCTATGCCAATTTCAGAGTGTTATTACTATATTAATTTCAAAAGAATTATTATTAGTTTCCAGAATGTCTAGTCAATTTTATCTACATGTAATGTTCTTTTATAATTACCAACCCTTCTGTAGAGAGATATTAGAAAAATTTTTCCTGAAATCTATAAAATATAGCCAAGAAATTTTTGGCTCACGTATGGAAAGATATGAAAATGTATTTTTCTCCCAGGAGATTGGGCAATCGATCCAAACTTTGTATTTCTCTGCCTACAGGCATATATATGCACATGTGTCTCTAAATGTACACATATGTATATATAAACACAAATATGACATACATAGATTTCTTCACTGTGGATTTTACTGAAAGCTGTGGTTTCCATAGAGGAGGTCTTCAATATTACAAGAGCTCACTGAAGAAAGTTTTAGCAAATAATGTATGCATTGTTATACCTACCTTTTTACTTACTTGTTTTTATGATGACACATGCCTACTATAAAACCCGTTGGTCGTGTGGCTAGAACCTTTCTGCTGAGGACCCTCAATGAAGTTAATGAGCTTCCTTTCTAGACTTGTAGCATCCCTAGATATGATGTGTGTTTCTTTCTGATTCGGGTGCCTCTTTTTCTCACTCCCCAGTTAGAATTTATCTTTCTACTCTCAGAGCTCTGAGAGTTGTGCATTTGCTACTGTTGGTGATGTCTTGGGTACAATTGCCCCTCAGTCTGCTCCATCCATTAGGGGGATGACTGTGCTGTGTTCATCAATCTGCTTGATGTCATTCAGTGCCCAGAATAAAGTTTCTAGAGAATTTATTAAAATGACATTTCCTGTGCCCCCTTCTTCTTATTAGACATTTTTCTTGTTTAGAAGTTAGAAAATGATATATGACGCATGCTTATTAGATGCTTTGTATTCTCTTAAATTCTTTATCACCTATATAACAGGACTCTTAGTCGCTGGAGATGAAATGTGAAATGACACAGCCCTGAACTTTTGGAGATTGCAACCCAATTCTCTGTAAAGAAAAAAGAAGAAGATTGCAAGGGAAGGGATCTTCTCAGTAGTAGAGCAGGTCATATCAGTTTGTTTCCTTGATTAGTTGCTTGTTATTAGTATTTAGAATTTCATGGTCCAAATAACTTTGGTTATATATAAATAAAGACTAAGAAGATACTCAGATCTAAATGCACATGAGAAGTATTTGTATTGTTTCATCATGAGATTATGGATTTTCTTTGATAAAATTAATGTCCGTGCAAATATGTAAAGAGTGTAAATTGAAACTAGGAGATCGGATTTGCATTTTACATAAATGATCCCAAGTAAAGTAGAAAGAAACAAACCAGGTGGCAAGCTAGACTACTGATCTATGTGGGAGGTCAGGATGACCAGTGTCCTGGGGCAGAAAGTGCAGGTGAGATTCCAAGTGTTACTGAGGCATAAAACTGGCCTGGGCTAGAGACTAAATGGGAAGCATGAATGGAGGAAAGAAGAACAAACTCCTGGTGCTTGAGTTCATTCACTGAAACACAAAAGGCGAGAGGAAGCTTCAAAGGGAAACCAACATTGGTTTATTTTTTATATACTATGTTTGTGGTGTTTGTCATGAAACTACACGTATTTATTTATCCAGCAGGTAATTCTACAATTGAATCTGGAACTGAGGTATGATTGCTGAATCAAAGTTTAACATTATTGTCACTAGCATTAAAGACAGAAATAAATGAAATTACCTGAAAAGATTACACAGAGTGAACAGGATGAGAGCTACAAAGACCCCAGACAGACATTTCAAAAGTTTTGTCCGTTTTTATGAGTCTACTTTAAACTGTAATATCTCAGTGAATATTTATTCAATTTAATTGAAATAAGTGCCATTTGAATCAGTGCACTTTTGCCAACGTAACACAAGTCGATTAATTCTGTCGGCATAAAAATTGGGTGCTCGGGATTCGATGAAGTCAACGAAGGCCGTTTTTGCTAGGTCCTGATTGGCAAAGGTTCTACC